>JAQFYG010001759.1:0-17365 GCA_034694325.1 Entomobrya corticalis | reverse complement strand
ACTGCCACTGCTTATCTCTTTGATAGTGAGTGAATAATGCAGTAGACCGAGATTGCTACGTCGAACAAAGAAGAAACAAAGTAATGATGCATTTTGTATACTATTTTAAGCGTCTTTTTGTATTCACTTGCTTATTTCATTCACAATACTATTCTAGATGCTTCACTATTATTTTCTCTGCTACACTGAATGAAAAAATTGGCTTGATAAAGTATCGGCTAGTTTTTGCTAATGGCACGTATGATTAGTTGGAATTCACACAATGATTGCAAGTAATAATAATTTGTAATCTATTGAATTAAATAGGTTACGCCATAACACTAAGGAACGAGAGTACTTTATGTAATATTTTATGAGTATGAATTAAATAACAGTGAAGTTTATATTGATTTTAAATTTCCTAAAGAAACTCGTCTTAAATATGGGAATATTGCTAAAATATGGGAATTTAAAAATGAAAAATTATATTTTTTCTTACCGGAAATTTTGTTTCAAAATTTGAGGCAGCAAAAAAAATCCGTTTTTTTTCTTATTTTTTTATCACTGTTTGAGTATTCACTTGTATAACACAGTCACAGAGAAACTTTGGCAGAAAAACTCCAGGTTCTGTGCAAGTGTTGTAGTTGGGACGACGACCAAAGACAGAAACTGAAATTTTGAGGCAGGCGCAGGCGTTTTTCTACTTGCGCTGGAAATCCCATCTCAGTACAGGTAGGAGTCTACTATCTCAGTACCTTCTCTAGCTCAATACCTAATTGGATGGATGGACCCTTTTCCAAGGTCATTTAGGCGGACCCTTGCATCATTTTCTAGGATTCCTCAGGTAAGAGTCAAGGACGGGCAACGATAGAAAATGCATCTCAAACGTAACGGATGATATAAGTTGCTGCTGATGCTTAAGGCTTACTTCCTGAATTACATTTTCCTACGTATACCTGCAACAGAAACAGACCTACTTAGCTGCATTGTATTCACATGCTCCGTTCTCAAATATTCTTCCCTATTTCACAACAACATCAATAACAATGCATTTTTAAAAGGGAAAAGTGGGACTTGGGACGGACGGTCTGGATAATAGTGTGAGCTGGATGGCTGGATGCAATTCAAGTTGTTTGAAAGGTAGAACAGGTAAAGGTTTTCATTATTTGTGGATACCCTAACTACTTATTTCTTGTCTCCAGGAGTTTGGGATTACCGTATCTAACCGTACAATTGTACATACGTAAATAAGTTTCCTTATTTACTTGTTGATCCAGAATAAGATTTCGTCGGGATGAAAAACATGTTTATTCAGTGCTTAATATTTTTTCCGTGAACTTGACATGGTTATCCCAGATTTTCAGAAAAAAACAAGTTCTTATCACAAGATGAAGATCAAACCTTTTGTTGCCTGTAAACACCAAAAGGGTCTTTTTAAGTAAAAAGCAAAGTTTGGGTATATTATGTACATCTACTACGTTTGTAAGGAAATTCTTTGTGTTATTTATTCAAAATTATTTTAAAATCTTCCTTTCATGTAGCCATGACCAAATTATGTCTCCCATTTTGAGTTAAACATAATGGTGAAGAAAGCATTTCCTTGTTTGTAACTAATCCTTTCCGAGAAAGGTGACATTGACAATGACCGAATGATCATGCATTTGAATGAAATTTTTTGAATAAAAGGCATTTTTACATCGTCAGAATGGTACCATGACCTCAGCCATTTAATATATCCCATTTGGCAGTTGTCAAAAAATGACAGTAAGCATAAAAGGACATATATTGCATGCTTGCATTTTGCTTACATTGTACTTTCGAATGGTACTTCCGCTTCACAAAGTGGAATTTCATATCATGAATGAATCATGACGTCACTCACTCTAACACAATAAATTGTAGTCATTTGACCAATTAATGTTTGAAAGTGAATTATGCAGACATTTTTACTACTCACAAATGCAATTAGCCAAATCACGTACGTACAGATTTACGCACGAAGAAAGAAGCAGGAGTCGAAATCAAAATAATTGAAATTCCATTTTGCGATTTGTTCGTCGAAAGTAAATTGTGAGGGTTCACCCCGCGGTGCCTTTTGCATTACTATCTCCGTTGTGTACACCCCCAAAAGAAATAAATTACCTGAATCTGAAATCGTCATCATCTCCTGAACGAGCGGTTAATAACTCACACAAAATGTTATGAATTAGCTTGTAATTACTATGTGGTGGGAGTAGAGCATACCACCACGATATTCTGCTTAAATGTTTTGTAATTAATAAAATTTTACCTTTTTACTTTAACAAACATCACGAGCATTAGTAATAAAATAATTCTTTGTAAATGTAATATACTTTGTGGATTCATGTGCTAAATACAAGCACTCATTCAATTAAGCATGAGCCATAGCCGTAACCAATTGATAACAAATAATATAATTGTAGTAACCATGCATATAGTGAGCATGTTCTTGGACCTCTGACTTGTACAATATGCTTACATGCAACCAAAGTCGGATACACATTGTTTGAATGAGCATATTACTAATTTAACGCAAAATAAAATGTGCAATTGCAAGCAAATACTTGTTTAAATACTTGGGAAATAAAGTTTTTTCAAAAGGTTCATAAAATCGAAAGGCATATAATATACCCTTTTGTTTATTTGAATCTTTCCGATTTGATCATTTTGTATTCACAACTATTTCGTTTCGTGTAATGCTTATGCTATCAGTACTAACTAGATGTAACAGGTAATGCACCTTACATGGTTTACTTAGAATTAATGAAAGCTCAAATGGAAAGCATAAATGATAGTAAAAAGTGAATACAACAGAAAACTACTTTGTTTCTTTGGTTTATTTATTTAGAAGAAGAATGTGGTGGTGGTGGCGTTGGTGGTATTGTGGTGCAAGATGATTAACATATTACAGGGATATATAAGAGATAGCCAAAACATTAAATATGATGATGAGTAAACTTGACCAAATTTCAAATACATATTTGTATGAATACATAGCAAGCGAGTCGTAAACAAGAGTACTCTTCAAGTGCAATGTGCACTATATATTTTTAATATTTTTCACGTTTTTTTCTCACCTCCTTCCTCTCACACTTTGTTTTCATAATCAGATGAGCAAAAGTCAAAAGAAGAAGAATATTCAACAAAATAAGCTCAAGCATATTAGATATCCACCTGTAGACACTATACCACATTTTCTCGTTCATGGCAAAAATGGTTTTTTGAAACAGCAATTCCTTCGGCCATCCGAATAATAATAAGGATACAATAATAAGAGTATAAAAGCTTTTGCGTCTTCTATGTTTCAAGCGGATTTGTTGAGGAGCACCCTGTTTGAAAGAAACAATGTTTTTTGAAATATGAATTCAAATACCAACCAAGGTTCGCATGTGTTGCAATCCATCTAGTAAGTAATATTTTTATGGTAAAAGAATGGGCGCAGTCAGTTTTCATGAATTTACACATTGATGCAGGTCCACTATGATTATGAACGCTGCTAAACCCACATAATAATATTATTATAGTAGTAGTGGATTGTTGAGGTTAATGTATAGACCTATATAATAAGCACAATTACATAGGTGCTTGCACTTATCTTCATTACACACATACCTATATAACATCTAACATGCATAATATGCTCATCGCTCTGCTTTGAAGAAAAGAGAGACAGGCAAAGTGAGAGATGGAGGAAGAGAAGAAATAAAGAAAATTTCAAACTCTGCATTACCTACTAAAAAAGTCGATCCCTGCCATGCAATTCTGCGGATTCCGCAAATTTCATGAAACTTGCTCCTTCTGTGGCGTTTCTTGCTTTTACTACGACGATACGACAGCTTTGTTGCAGGTTTGCTTGCTGAACTCACTGCCTCGCTTTTGAATAGTGCAACCTTTAAGTATATCTGTAATAATATGACTATGAATATGACGGCGAGTGCCTTGTAGTCTTCTGTTGTTGTTTCCTATCTTTTAGGTTTAACCCTACTAACGTACTTGTACTGAGTTGCAATAACTAAACTAAAACAAAGTACTTCAGCTAGTAGTAACTATATAGCGCCGACCACAGCTCTGATACACAAGTAGCCCTTATGCAGTATGACGTTTTACATATTATGCGATTTTATAAGTAGGATTGAATTTTTGCGGAAAAAATCGCCAGGTATAAAATCTCTCTGAGGCCCCAAATCCTGCCAGTTTGCAACTATTTGTTGGTGCAGAAAGTGGTGGTGTGCTGCGAATTGTTTAAATTATTTATATATATTTATTTTAAAAAACAAAATATCATTGTTACATTTCAAAATAATAAAAAAGGATATAACGAGTCAATGATAAAAAATATATAGCACATAGTGAAGTTTGTTTCAGTAATTTTGTTGTTTTTTAAAAACCTCTTTATTTCACCGATATTAATACCGGAATAATTGGATTATCCAGGCGCATTCAGGTAAAAAACTAAAAAAGCATAGTCATACACAGCAAGTTAAATTTGTGTGTTTCCGTATTTTTGGTCCATGGTTGTTTGTTGTCGTCGTTGTTGAGATTGTTAGACAGACACACAGTCAGTCATCATCAAGCACTTCCTATCAAAACTTGTATTCAGCAATGATGAGGGTTGTAGAACCCTCGAGCTGTCCTGCTCATCAACGTCAGGACACTCTAGAGCGCTCACACTCTTTCCAAGGAATGAAAATGTATCCCTGTAAAATGTAGTAATAGCAAACAAGCAAGCAAGAAATCCATAGAAAACATCCTCGTTCAGTTCAGCCAACAACGCAAAAATATAAGCAAACGAAAAAATACTAAAATGTTCCTTCTTGCATGTTATGTTATTTATGTATTTTGAGTGCATACGTGAACAAAACAGTGTTCCAGGGAGAAATTTGAGTACGGAAATGTTGTTGTTATTGTTCAACAAGGAATAGAATATAACGGTTCCTTATATATATGTATTCCAGTTCATGAATAGAAAGAGAGAAAGGGAAAAAAAGAATTGAAATCTCCAAAAAAATACATTCACATCTCTCTTGAAAATATGTATACCTGTATACAAAAATCCTAAATAAAAAGTTATCAAGATCATGCTCGTGTTCTCCTCCTGGTATTTCTATAACTAAAAATAATATAATGCCCACTCAACAACAGCAGAAGTCCATCACGTATAATGGTAGTAATATGTACTCTGACGACTCACGAAAGTTGAATTAATCTAGTTGTTTGGTATTGTTGTTGTGGGAGAGACAGATATGCATGATGCTTTTTTGTTGTGAAGTTTCAGTTTTTCTTTTCTTTTTCTCATTCCCAACGTTATTATTTTGAATATCCGTTTGCGCTATCCTACATTTCCATTAACCTTGATAGCACACAACAAGAACCAGTCATAAAGAAGCAAAGCATCATCGTCATCATCATCCTCATCAGCATGAACAACAAATGATGATGAGGAGAAGAGAACAAGGATGCATATGCGTGCACCTTGTTAGACTACAAAAATATTATTTACCTGTTATCAATCTCTACTCAATTTTTACGTATACTTATAAGTCACACGAGCATACATCATCATCAAAGTGTACGTGCCAGGGGAACAATGTCGTAGCACCACTTTTTCCTTTAACATGTTCAACACGTTCACTAATTCAATAATATTCAATTCAATTGAGTCAGTTAATAAAAAATGAATCTTTTGATGTTGGTTGATGTGTGTGCTCCTCTCTCAAAATGGTAACATCTCTGTGGAACGGAAGTGTTTGTCTCCCATTAGAATACTCTCAATGTCTCTTTCTTTCTTGCAGAGAGTGAAATATAATTGGCACGTTTAATTACTTGTCGAAATGAAGGTTTTGGCATTGTATAACCGGAAAATTATTTGAAATATTTTGTATCAGATATCGATAGGTAATTATTTTTAGTCTATTTGAACGGTTCTTGGGTACAAGTATACTAGACAGGAGAATAAAACTTTTCACTTTCGAAAAACTATATTAACAATCATTTATTTATTGAAAGGAAAAAAGTTCTGTAGTACGCATAACATAATATGGCGCTGAGGTAGACAGAAGGATAAGTAACATGTTATGTTATGTCATTCGCATGTAGTTTTTGGGTATATATATAGTAATCAATGATTGCATAAAGACTTTTCTCCGGAAAAGAAACTGGATCAATGGGCAAGTGGAAGAAAGTGATTTTCTGCAAAAGTGAATGAAGCCAATAGAGCGGAAGCACTTTCTTCCGTTTCGTCGTTCATTATCTCTCTCTGCCCCTTTGTCCAAAATCCCTGGTGAAAGGACTAGGAGCAATTTGCTACAGCATACATAGTAGGTCCTGTATTGCACATAGAGACAGAGGGACCTTTCTCTTTTGTCTTGGTTATCGTAAGGACAGAACAGGAAGCACGTGTCTGATTTATAAATTGGTTTCATGCTCGGATTAACTTGTATCATGCCTTTTGCTGTTTGCTAAATTTAGTATGAGAGTCCAACGAGTTTGCCTGTCCAGAAATGATTTGGGGTTGTCGTAATACGCATATCAGCAAGTGGCAGGAAATACTATTGACCATGTCTTCATTCAATCAGTATAACAATTCAAGCAGCAAATTCACTAGACTATTGATCTCATTCCTCTTTTGTCGGGTTAACAATATTTATTTATTCCTACTTCTCTATTTTCTCTAGTTAACAATGCGTCTTCATCCTATAGCTATGTGTAATCTTCACTTCTCTCCTCTAGCTTTATACTTGTCCAGATACTGGATTTTCTCGTAAAAAATCCACTCCAAAAAAAGGAAACCTGTGATGCAATAGCAGTTGTTTATTGTGCCTCTTTATTTTTTGTTGACTTTCAATTAATCTAAGTAAGTATTATATGGCATATGCGGCCTTGCAAACTTTCATCTCATGTTTCATGCAATTACTTTCGGCTTCAAGAATGAGTAGACAAAGTCACCATTGTTTACTATATCCCATTCTCACGACACGCATATCTAATTGTTTCTTCATATCATGGTGTTAAATGACAAATGCATTCAACATCAGCAAAAGTTCCAGGTGGCCCGACAAATTTTCACTGTGGGTGTTTGCGAAGATTAAGTGGGTCACTTTCCTAGTGGCTTTTATTCTCACCGCTTAATGCTTAAGTACAAATGCACAATATACAAACAAATAATTAAGATAGCTTTAGGCATTATCATCTCATCAGCGTCATGCTGTATTCTTCCTTTCACGAATTATAAGATTTCTGTGAGGAGCTCATATTATCTATGTCGGCTAGTCTTTAGAAACCACATCATTAGCACTTTACTTTGCTCTACTAATTGTTTTACGCCCTAGAAACAATGACGGATTGTTATTGGATCGTTTTTTCTACGAGTATTTTTTTCGGAACGAAAAAAAGCAATTGAAGCATATTTCTGATTCATTATATTATGTGGATTTGCTAAAAATATGTGGATATTTGTATTAACACCACCAAAATCTTTTAGGTTGCTATGCAGTAGCCCCTTTTCTTCTACTTACATACTAACTTACTTTTTTATCAGTATAAACTTTGCAATAAAATGGACTTCAAAGTTCTAATACTACTACCCCAAACCTGAAAATGCAGAAATTAAAGGTTTTTGTTGGGTAAATGCCAAATTGTTACATATTACATAGAGTTGCTTCACTATGATTATCATCAAAGATCGACATTTCACTATTTTCATCAAGGCATATTTCACTCATATTGAAATAGTTTGAAAATATCTTTCCTTTAAAATTTAAAGATAAGAATGAAATAAGCCTACTTAATTTTTTTTCTTCAAAATATTTTTTTTAGTAGGCTTGAATTTGCCTGTAACTATGTTTACGCGTGTTTTAGACCCACGGGGTTTTGTTTTTTTATCATGATCTAGGCTCATTTATCATGTATTAATTTAATAGACTTTACTAGTCGGTGCTGCTTAATTAGTATTTTGTATTTTACACATGCGTAGGCATGTGTGCTCACCAGCTATTATTATTGCGTACCAATATGCATTTATGCCTGCATATATTATTGTTTTCTTTTATGCTATTGCTATTGTTTTATGCAGTGGGCTATTATGAATCGAAACATGGTTTACTTTTCCGTTCAAATGAAACCGTCTGCTTTAGTAATTGTAGATTATACGAATATTTCGCTTAAATGTTTTAATTTTGAAGGATTTTTTTCAATAAAAGTAGATAATATTATATTAGTATACATTAAATGATTTCTTCTTTTTTTGTCAAAGAATTTTACTATCTGTATCTATTAAACGCTCTAATTAAGTTAATAGACTCTATCTAATACACGTGATTTAAACTAATCATCAGAAATATTTCAAGTTCATTGTATAAAATGAATTATAATAGCTATCAAAATGTTAGGAAAAAGATATGCAGGCAGATAAAAATCGATTTTCGTAGTACTTTAGTATTGAAGGATTATTAAAAGCAGCAATTTAAATAAGTACCTACCAAGTTGAGTATTTTATATGCAAAGATAAAGGGATTTTTAAAGGAATATATATCATGCATGCGAGCGTAGGACGTAGGATCATTATCTGTTGCTTCAAGTACTCCTAAATATTTATGATGACTTACGTCAACTTGATGTTACAGAGCTTCGTAGTAGTATGAGTATGTATATAATCTGAGGCGAATGAATAAAGTTAGAAAATTGGAGCATCTTTGAGAGGGAGTCAGGTGTGCATACATCTCCAGTCTTTTTCTAGAGTTGAGCTCTATAGAAGATACGCCACTAATAGCTTAATATTCTGAGTTGCTTCAGATAAATTTCTCATTATCTGTAGATATACTCCTGTACAATCTCATGTGTATCGATAAAGAAAAAATACTACAGGCACTGCACTGGAATGGATCAATCGCTTCCAGGGCAAAATGAGATTTACATGCATGACTTTCATGCGATAGCATTCCATTTTCCTGGTTCCTCTTGCTACGTACAATTCAAAGAAACTCTTTACCATCTTGTGTGGCTTAATATGTCGACTCGTCTCATCTCTCTCAAGCTCACAGTCGTTGATGTTGTGTAATGCGCCATGTAATACTAATGGCAAGGGTACTGTTACAGCCAGAGAACCTACACAGAATCCATTTTTACTATATTTTATAATAAAAGTATGAGGTAACCAGCCTCCTGGAAAGTCGATATAGTTCTGTATAAGCTTCAAAGCTGTATAATAAACTTAAATACCTTTCCCCTTTATGCATAGAATAGAAAGACGGAGCCATGAGAAAAAAGTTCTTAACGCTGGTGTAACCATTATCCTGAAGAAATATTCCGTGTTAAAATGTGCATGAACGAATTCTCTGGCACGACCAGATAATAAACATCTTGAAATATAATGTTAACTGGTATCAAATAGTAGAGTGTACAAAATACATTAATACATGGAAATAGTTGCTTCTGGCAGCTCACCTTTAAAAAAAGGAAATTCCAAAAAAGGGGAAGAAAAGAAGCAAGGAAATGGGGAATAATCTATTGAAAAAAAAATTCTTGAGTAAAAAGAATGCATAAAAAGAGCACTGGTACATATATGTATTCATCGTCATCATGACATATATACTGCTACTACCAAACTACTAAACTATCGCTCTATAATCTCAAGTAAATGATGCTTGCAAGGTGGTGATGATGGCAAGCAAAGAAGAAGTGGTAATAAGAAAACAAGAATATAGGAAAAACACGAGAGAGATGAAGTTCACCGTCCCGGACGGTCAATGTAGCAGGTCAGTGTGAAGGCCGGAGTACCGTTAGCCATTACTACCTGTCTGACAGGTTGCCAACTTGCAGCAAAGCTATATGGAATTATTTAACGGGCCAAGTAGATAGAAGAGAGCTGCTACAATCCATCCATCCAAATAAACCCACAAAAATAATAATAATAACAACAAAACAACAAGAGTGAAGCAAACGCAACACCATCATCATCTTCAGACTACCGACTAACCAAGAAACCAGCTAAACCAAACTTACATTTTTACATTGCACACACACATAAACACAGCTAGCATTTTAGAGAAGAAGTAAAGTAGTAGTAAATAGAATAAATAACATCTTTGTATATTATGAATAAATGCTAAAGTACGTTTTTCTGAGGTAAAACCTGCATGACCACGTTTATCATCATGATCATCATCATTTTACTTTAGCCACTGCTGCCACGCCACCAACAAGTCAGGAGAATAAAGCCAGAGAGAGACAGAGAAAATCAGAAAACACTAAATAAATGCATTTAGGTGCGTATGAATGTGTTAGGAAAATGAGAAGAAGGGACCAAAAACTTGGAAGATTACTTTTCAACAAACTCTTGCATACCTTATATACCTGAGCTGAGCCACAAACTACTACATTGTTATAGGTACACGCAACTAGTATATGAGAGGACAGGGCACAAAAACGCATGCTACTGCTGCAATGACCAAACATTCATTTTCTGTCTGTTTGTTATAATTCATCTTGTTATTGTTGAAGATGATGATAATGATGATGATAGTAGTGGTGGTGTTATGGTGAAGCCTTCTTCTTGTTCATTGTACGCATTCATCATGCTAAATGAGTGAGAGGGAGAGAGAATTGGGAAGCAAGATGAAATAGGTGAAAAGTACGTAAGAAATCTGTAGGTATGGCAATGATGATAGCAGTAATAATAATAATCATAATCTTGAAGTTGATTATGAATAAAGGAGTGGGTTAATCCCACACGGAAAAAATATCTTTTTACCGTATAAAATATCATCAAAGCCAAATTTTTTATGAGGATGACGATGATATTTCAGGGGGAAGGCAAGAAGGATTGTAAAGAAAGGTGAATATTATCGTTATGAACTATGACTTTAAATATAAGCGTCGCTGTTAAGTTGTTATCTCGTCTCGTCAAAAAAATTGTTTGGTTGTTGCTCTTAAGAAACGGCTGAAAAATGTAAATTACGTATGCAGAAGGCATCTCTCTACATTCTGTAGGTACTCAAATTCATCTATGTACGTTTAATTAAGTTGAAATGGCAGATTCAAATAATTTATTTCTAAACATACACTTTTTCATACAATCAAGAAGATCAAAATAATTCGGTACCTTTATTCCATTGTCGTTCTAATGTATGATAACAGTGAGCGTTGCTGACATATATATTGTAATCCGAAACCGGATTCTGTCTTTGTGTTTGCTTAGGAATATATACATTTTGTTAAAATCACAACTGTTGAACCGAATATTTTTAAATATTAAGTTGATGACCAACCAATTGCTTATAAAGGAAACGGTATTTCAGTTATTACAATAAATTTTTTACGAGAGAATAATATCGCGAAACGAAATTACTTAATTGGATGCAAATTTTCTTATTCAAAAAACATCTCATCAACAGTGGTTATGTGACAAAATTTTGACCATTCGAAAATAATTATAAATGAAAGCAAATAAAATATATTTCTCCCATATCATGACAAGATAGCATGACGGATTCATGGGATCACATCAAGTAAAATATGAGTTCTGAAATTTTAAGGAAGAAGGCATCGCACAGGTTTTGCGTTAGAAATGGATCTACATGTCCTTTGAAGCAGTGAATATTTCCGCATCAGAAACTCCTGCTACTGTTGTTTGCCATTGGTTCATAAAAATAGAATTCAATGTAGGTGCGTCCGAGTGAATAAAACGAGATGAAATAAAAACAAAATAAAAAGAATTCAATGCAACTTTCTTCTAACCTACGTGTAAAGAAAGATGCATTAAAAATAAAAACAATTAATTACGACCTTAACATTGAAAATGAGAGTGCTATATATTTTTTTCGTATCATTGTTCTAATCATTGGCAAAAGCACTAAAGCTATCATTTCTGATGAACAAAATCTCGGAAAACTTACTGCCAAGAATTATTCACTATGAAATTCATGAACGAAAATCAGCATTCACATTTTTGGTGAAATTCAAATGAAGGAATGTGCTAACTAGTTCATTTGAAAAAATAAACTTACTCTTTTGTTTATTCATTGAATGTTGGATCGTAATCTTAATTAGTCATTGAATGAAATTCATGTCTACTAAGCCTCCTTACAATGAGTAATGAAAGTCATAGGATAACAGTCATTGAACCGTGTAAAATGTATCATACCCATTTTGTGTGCAGTACCTACATAAAGAATACGTAATTTACCCACATGCATTGCATGTTACCAAGTACCTGTAAAACGAAAATATACTACTTGTCACTTTTGAGAAATCAAAATAACACATTTTTCGGGGTAACTTTGATGCAGCTGCCTTTCTGGCTGATTTACTTTGATGGGAGAAATACCTACATATTATGTTAAAAATTTTGACTGTTGCATATGCACGAATATATGAGAGGTTTTTACGAATGACCGCATTTAAAAACGCGACGCGACACTATTATTTCTTCCTTTTCTCACATGTTAATATTACACCATGGTCAGTTTCATGTCTTTTGTGCAGTAAAATAATATTCACACATTTTTGCATACTCATCGTCAAGTGCAATTTACAACTGCGTAAAATGAACAATGTAACGCTTTCATACCTGTAAAAGCTGTTATAAATTGAGTTACAATAAATTACTCAAAAATGGCGACAATGTCACCGCCTTAAGTAGACTATTTATATGAATCCACTGACACTGTTGAATTTATTAGAATGCAATATGATCCTTTCTTACTCCGCCGATAAGCGCCGTAATACATATACGTAAATATTATAGTATAAGTGTTACAGTGTTGTATTTTTGTCGCGTTCCTTTATCTTGATTACTTTTTAATACAAACACATCATCATCAGTCAGCAAAGTGCACACTCATATAATGTCTCTCTCACACAGGTCACAGCAAAACATTAAAAAAAGAAACATGTGTATCGTTAACATTCATCGCGGCGTAGCTACAACAACAACAATCGCAAAATCCACTATACCCATTTTTTATTCATTCCTGTTTCTTTTCTCTCTGATTTTTGTAGATTTTGGTGTAAGCAATGCATCTGCAAAAGTTGACCCTGTTGACCATTTGTATGGGTATGGCCGCCATGGCTGCCCCTCAAGCTCAGCAACTTCAAGCTCAACCACAGGTACGTAACAATCGACTTTTTTCAAAATGATACAATGACGTTATGATAGTCTCTTGCAAAAGTTATCCTCGTCCGTCGTCGTCGCAGCAGCAGCCAAGCATATTACCCATGTGATATGACTAGTTTTACCAAGAAAGAAGAAAAAAATATGACGCTGATGCTGAATCGTGAATTGTGAAAGAATGAAAAAAATCACTTGAAGAATTTGGCGTATTCCTCCGCTACTACCACGCATATCACATACACACACGAACGTTATTTGCTGTCTGCCTCGGGCATCCGTCAAACGAAAGTGGGTCATTCACCATCATCCATTGCTCTGAAAAATGTAATACGCATAAAAAAGTGGAAGAAGAAGAAAAAAGCAATCTGCTATAAAGAAGACATTGCTGTCATAGTTTTCGCCAGAAAAGCAACTGACGATGAGACCAATATTTAAATGAAACAATAGTTGTAAAAATGACCAGCTCGTAGAGGACATATCGAGATGATCATGAAAATGAATGCAAACAGATTTTTAAAATGTTTATAATCAATTATTTTGTTTACAGGCACAAGCCAGTGCTCCAGTTGCTCAGAGCAGAGATGCCCCTGTATATTCTGACTCAACGTATCAAGCTGGTGGCTACCAAGCTGCAGCCTCCAACGCTGGACAATATGCCAACGGTGCAACTGCATCCTACTCACAACCTCAAGCTCAGTACTCTGCAGCCGCCTCGACGCAAGGAGGTTATGGTCAGCCGAATGGAAATAATGCCGGTTATTACTATTACTACTACCCAGTCCAAGTAAGTGCTAGCAAATAAAACTCCCCATCAAAACACAATACTTTTAGACTACATAAAAATCTGCGACTTTTCTACAACCAATTACGTAGGAATGAATATTTTAATAGTAAATCAACCATCGCAACCAGTAAAAGTATAAAAAACCTATAAGTTTGAGGGAAACAATGTTGACGTAGGCGGGCCACTGTAGCGTTGCCATTACCACTTTTATTGTCATTATTATTACGGCACTATAAAATCGTACATATTATTCCCCATTACGTTATTGTTACCTGAGCGAAGACGTGATAATATTTGAGGGATGCTTACTCAGCAAAAAAAAAATCAATCATGGTTTTTATAGCTTTTTATATCTGTTAGATGCACGCTTTTTTGTATAACAAAAGTGCAGACTGTAATGCGACTTATACCAGTTTAGTTTCACGGGACAGCGTGAATTTTCACTCAGCCAGTCTATAATATTTCCTGATTGTGTACGTAACAATGAAATATCATCTGCAACAAAAGAAATTGACTGTTTGTGTAGCAATAGCATAGAATTGTGTCGAGTTTTTCTTATAAATATGTATAACAAGAGCCTTTGTTGCCTTATTTCTTAGTATGTATTTATATGGATGCCATTTTGTAATCTACATGTTTCTCTCTTTATGTTATTCTCTCACTCTCTTGAAAGGAATCAAAAACCGACTATGCCCCAGCAAAAGAAGCAGCTTACCATCCAGCCGACTCTTATGGAATTGATCCTTTGGGAATCATTTCCGTACTAGCCATCGCCGGATTAGTTATCGCCGGATTGGCTCTCCTCTTCCCTGGATGGGCTTACGTAAAGAGCGATGAAAATGTATACTACAGAAGCAACAACGGTAAGTTCTTATCTTTCGTCTCACTTTTCACTCGCAACAGTCCAACGAAACATATAACAATAAGTACCTATAGTACAAGACTATAACACAAAAACCAGCACTTATTTGCTGTTAAACATGTATGCATTTATATAATAATATATTATGTGTTGCATATTACACATTACTAAGCAACGTTTCATTGCATGGTCGTGAAAAAGACATGAAAAGTAATAAAGTGTAGAAAGAGGAGGAATAAAAATTGCTGGTGTGTGCAATGTGCATTTTTTGTTTGCCGACAAAGTAGGTGATGAAGATACATAAAGACACACTTCTTGTGCTCTTTTTCTGATTACCAGTGATTTTTATGAATATACCTATGTAGCAAGTCTATTTTGCCCGTTCACTATCAATATTGGGATTTCACTATTCATCACAAAAGGTTAGTGTAGTAAAGCGACACAAGAATTGAATACAATGGAATAGGAAAACCCGTGTCAAATGATTGAAATGTGTCTGCCGGAAAAAGGCAGCGAGATATATTACGTTAACAATAGAAGACCCGGTTTACTGCTGGGTTTATGACCAATACACAATTGCATCAGAGAAAAGTTACGTAGACCGACGATCCATGAATTTTCCCTTTCATGTTTATGAAGTTAGGCACATATGTACATAAATACGGCAATGAATTGGTTTTCACCGGAAACTACATATACGTAAATGTGTTGCTATTTTCTAGAGGAAAAGGTGTCAAAATACAGGCAGCGTCGAAATGAAAGTATCAAAGAAAAAAGATATACATATTTATCAAAGAAGAAAGGAATGATGATATATAGCTTTAGACACGAGGAGCACGTGTTTTTAGTCGATACACTGAGCATTTGGATAATCCAACTTTATTTTTAGTTTTCATGGGAAAAAACGTCAAATCAATTCATGCAATACAATGCACAAATGAATTCTTCGATTCAGTTGGAATGCAATTACTTTGATTTATGTAATGTGGATGTTAAATTGCTACAACTGTGTTTTTTATTGATCAACAGGAACTCCAAGTTTGTTGGGATTGAACAAAGAAGATTTCCTCACATTGACAAGCCTGGTTCTTGCTGCCATTGAAGGAGAAGATTGCGTCGAGAAGATGATGTGCGATGCCAGCAAATTGGTTAAGAAGGTTAAGAAGGCTGACACTTTCCTCAGGTGAGTTTCACTCATGCTTTATACTACTTCCTAGTTTTCTTCATACAACAATTTGTTTTCCAAGCCATCGCTTTTAAATCATGCCCTATTTTGGGTGTGCAACAAAAAGACTGGATATAATAATATGCATGTTCAAAGAAGAAACCTTCTATTGTAGTCTTCATTTCTTTATACAATTTACTTGAGTACAAAAATGTTACTTTTTAGACAGTATTGTTGCCTGAATCTATATACGCTTTTGTAGTATAGTTAGTTTAGCGTACTAGTTAAATATGTTGTTTATACAAACAATCAAACAGACAAATGGATGAATGAAAATGTTTCCGTCAGTAAGACTCGTTAGTTCCTTTTATTCAAAAGCAATGGGTGAATACACAATGAAACATGAGTTTTTTAACCAAAGGGTTCATTACTGAGCAGCATTGCTGGCTTACTTTTTTTGTGGCATGTAAATTGCTTTTTTGGGTTTGAAAAAAACTTTCTCTTTTGCATCCTGCGCAAGAATGAGAAACATCTTCATGAACCCTAAGCCCTCTGTAATATTTATCATTTTGGTCTACTAGAGAAGAAATTAACGGCACTGATCATGCTTTGTTTTTTCTAATCATCAGGAATATCTTGTTCTGTTTATGTAAACGTTAAATTAACATTCCACCAAATTAACAATAATAATAATATGAAACCAGAAACTGTTGAGGTTCGTCAACAAGACTTGTCGATGAAATCGATACGAAAAAAAAGTGAAAATGATATGCCAGTTTATCTGACTTCTCATCATTAATCATGAGGCGTACTCGCCAAACATTTGTTTTTTTTAACATTACATTCTCCTTTGAACACTTGGCGATGATAGTCAACGAATAAAAAATTGGTATGCCATTAAGTAATTTTTCTTTTTTACAAAAGCTTATTTTCTTTTCAATGATTTCAGGATTATGGAAGACTTTGCCCCCACCTCTGTATCAGGCAACATCAAGAAACTCCGCACAGCCATGAAGAAGAGCGACGAATGTAAGAATCTTAGTTGCGGAAAGAAGAAGCAGGTGCTGTAGATATTAACTTTTAGGCCAAGTAACTCATAAACTAGATAATAATAAATAAATAAATACACAAATAATATATTTTACTCACAAAAAAACGAAACAACAAAATCATGAGGCATAATTTTGTATGTAAATTAAGTAAGTCCAAGACGACTGTTTGTTGATACGACTACGTGTCTTTTTGTACTTTGTACTGTGAATACTATATACTTTTACAACTACTACTACTACAACTACCGTTCCTCTTAAAAACTAAAATACCCCCTCCTTATTTGTTTGTTACACTCATTTCCTTTTACGGGACATAATTATTATTATTCGACATTTTCACTACCATACTGTGTTGCTATAGCAGCAAAGTGCTAAATTATTGCTACGAATTTAC
>JAQFYG010001758.1:0-17369 GCA_034694325.1 Entomobrya corticalis | reverse complement strand
TTTTTTCGAGTTTGGCCTAACTAACCTCTAACTACAAAACAGGTTTAATTGTCCCTCATTCTCTCATACTTCCAGATTTTGAAAACAAAATTCAGACCAATTTTGAATTTCTTCAAAATACGAAGACAACTTGTAATAGTAGCAATGTTCCTTGATATGTGATACCAAGTTTTTTATTATTTACTGGACCATGCAATTTTACAACCAACAGATCATCATCAGCAGCGTCCTTGCTTATAAACAGTTTGTAATGCACTTCAAATTATCGCAAATCACAAACAAACAATCATCTTCATCAGCAAACCAGAACGCATTTTATGACGCAAACCAACAGACCATCATTTTATTGCTGCAAATTTTTTAACAGAAAGTTCGATTTTTTCCCTGCAATATAAACCATAAAATGTATTATTATGCAAAAGATAATTATAATTTCTGCTTCTTTTATAATTGCATATCGTTTTATAATGCAGTATTGTACAAACGAGGAATTCGAAAAAAAGAAGTCCCAGATAAATTATTATGTTATCATCCATAAGTTATCCGAATCCATTTCAAGAAGTTTTTATTCCACTCGCTGACTAATTTTTTTAAATATTTAAACCAATCTAGAATGCACAAATCATAAAAAAAAGAAAAAAAATCATCTTTTAATGACTATCATTTTAAATCCCACCTACCATCGGACAAGATTAAATGTTATATTTATTCAACAGCAGTAGTAGTCCAGTTTTGTTCCACTTCATGAACCCTACTATGATGTAATCTTCATTAAATGTTATCATTTTATAGTGATTCAACTTCTGTTTGTCTGTCACTCCAACAATTTAAAATGTTCCAAAATCATTAAAACAAGCCGTTGTGCCATAATAAAAATAATTGAACCAGAAATGATTTTTACAGCTTATTTCTTCAACAAAGTAAACTAATAAAACAAAAGTCACATCCAATAAAACAGTTTCTTTCGCGCTACATTAATATAAAAGCCTAAAAAGTTTTTCCCCGTGGCACTTTAATTACAGTCATTACGATGACGCTGATAGATAAGCCCCATCCATTCAAAAAAAATACCAGGTAAAAAGAGTAGCCAGCTTCTCAAGATCTCAAGGTACCGGTGCGCTAAATCCCCTAACATTTACATTTTTTTTTCATCTTGTCTAGCTTTTAAAGCTTTAACATATCATAACCAGCTTATTATAATGTGAATTGTGAATATCAAAATACTCGTGTACGGCACTGATTAAACATGACAAGAACATGAAAAATACAAGGGACAGCCGTGCTACAATATCATCATCAACGCCAACATTGTTACTCCTGCAATTTAGAATTAAATTGTTGACTGCTTTTCTCGCTCACTTCTAATTTCTTTTGCTTACTTACTAGTTCATAGTTAACGATGCACGGCACGATATAGTTCATAGTTAGAACATCCTTCTTAATCCGTATCTCAGAGATTGATTACCAACCTCTAGTACTCGCTAAAGGTTTTTATTTTTTTGCAAGAAGTATTAAAACTGGAGAACAGTGCTAAAACACGTTTTAGTATGATTTTGTACTCCTGTCAAGAAGTCAAGATATACACTAACGATAATATCGCAATAATCTTTATCATTTATGTTATGACGGTGAACCACTGACTCATAATTCCGTTGGCATTCTTTATTCTCCAGTTCTCCAGTATATCCAGTTTTTTTTGTAATTTATGAGTTCTCATTAGCCTCTTATCAGAAAATTACCTGATGTGGCATTTTTTTCTTGTCATTTAATCAATAATCAAGAAGAGAGTAAAAATCTTGTTATTTTGCTATTTTTATCAACACCTCTGGAGCTAGAGGTCTTCTGAGAACTGAGAACGCGCGTCCGTTCCGACGCTTTAAAAAAATAAAAGCTTTTAAATATATTCGCATGAGAATTTACGCTGAAGAACAATCAAATGTTTAATTTATTGAGTTTGAGCATTGAAAACTGAACTAACTTTGTTCAGTCAGACATTAACCGATTGAACGTGTTGATAGCTGGGATTTTTTTACGTGTGAAACTGATTTGATGTTTGTTTGCACTTACTACCTAATTGTTGTTTCAAGGTGTTAAAATTCTGTTAATTTCCTCAAGTGTTTTAAAATACTGAACACATTTGATCTTACTTTGCTGAAACGCGCCGGCTGTGAACGTTTTAATAACTAGCTAATTGAATTATAACAATGAAGCCATTTGTTTTTCGAAATTCGCCGGAAACCATCTCAGTAACGTTATTACTTCTAGTTTGTTCCACACAAGTTTCCGGTAAAATTCAGGAATGGGAGCGATCTTGTGTAGTTGGAGAATGCGTTTCCACAAAATCATCTTACGGTTCATGCATTGCACAACCGTTAGATATTCGGCTGGGTCATCCAACTAAAAGCAATGTTCGAAGTGAACCTGTCTTCAAAAACAGACCCGACGCACTTTTTGTCGAATCTTGTGAACTTCCCGGAGGTCGAGGAGGGCACGGACACATCCCAATTTGCTGTCCTGATCATAAAACAGAGGAAAGTATGTTAATTGCTGGTCTTGGCGCTGGCGTTAATGAATTTCCCCATCAGGTCCGTGTGCTTATCAAAACGCCAAGTGGTGTACGAGAAGAATGTGGAGGAACGATTTACTCAAAGGACTACATTTTGACTGCGGCATCCTGTCTCGTTTACAGTGGAGAGCTGGTGGCACCAGCAGCGGTTGAAGTGGTTGTTGGACAGAACCTTGAGCACTCCAGAATCGAAAAAAACATTCATGCTGTTCGAGATATCAAAATTCATGAGGGCTTCAAAGGCACTATTCATACCTACGGCAGAGACAATGACGTTGCTCTACTTAGACTAAAATCTCCTTTAGATTTGACTTCACGGGGTCATCATGGCGGTCATTTGAAAGCCCTGAGAATTCCTGAGAAGGGATTTAGGGCAGACGGTCGTCGAGCAATTATTTTAGGATGGGGTCGCACCGCCGTCGACGAAAGACTTATCGGAGCGCTGTTGAAAATGAATACTTATATCAACACAAATCAGGAGTGTGCTCAAAAGTCTCAAGTTGCCCTGAAGAATGGAAAAGATCTTCACAGAACTAAACTAAAAGCTGAAACTCCTCACGATGAGTTCGGATTTCCTGAGACATTTGAAGTGAGCAAATTAAAGTTCTCCAGTAAATCTAGAAATAGAAACTCTGATGTTGGCAGTGGGAGCAGACACAGCTTATTTGACGATGACGACTTTTTCAACTGGGGAAGTAACAGAAGAGGAACCAGTTTAGATGATTGGGGAAGGCATCATGAATTTGTAAATTTGGGTGCATTGCAATTAGGAAAGTTGTGGGAAGGTGGGATCGAGTATAAAAACAAGAAAGGTTCGCATCTAGAACCAATGCCAAGTCTGTTCCCGAGTTCTCTTCTGTGCCTTGGTGGTGGTGGGGAAAGTACTGGATACAATCGGGGGGACACTGGAGGACCAGCCATTTGTGAAGGCCCAGATGGATCTCCAGTTCTTTGCGGAATATCTTCTTATGGTCGCAATGAGTTCCGTGGAGAATGGCCAGCAACGTATGTAAACGTAGCACATTATGTTGACTGGATTCATGCAAATGGAGGTCGTCAATCGGAGGAAACATTAATTAAAGAAGTTATCGATGGAGAGCCCATTTCTTCTCCAGATGAAGCAAGTTTCTTTATTCGAATTCGCAACAAGAAAACAAATGCTACATGTGGAGGAGCTCTTATAAACAGCAGAACTGTCATAAGTTCTGTGGCATGTGTACCTCTCAACGTTCGTACAAATGACCTGGTCGTCACAGCCGGAGAATTCTCAGTGGACCAAAGAGGAACTGACCATGAGGTGGATGGAGTAGCCACCAGAGAAACTTACAAAAACTACAGAAGCCGTTCTGAAAACAGAAAGATGGAAGGTTCTTCAGAGGTACCGGAAGCAGGAACTTTACGTGGGGACTTTCCACAATTGAACCTTGCAATTCTAAAGCTGTACAGACCTGTGAGACAAGTGAAGCCAATTGAGTTGATCAAACCCAGAATGGAAAGAACAATTGTTTATGAATACGGCTGGAGAACGGATGGGCGTGACAAGGCGATAAACCGATGGGCATACAAGGAAGTTTCTTTAGAGGAATGCAAGGCAAGATATGGCGCAGTAGGGATTCAAATAGATGAGGCGCATCTTTGCGCAAAAGAAGTTTATTCTGGAGGAGACCGTTGCAATAACGAACTGGGTAACCCACTCATTTGCGTAGACTCTAGATCGAATAAAAAGTATCTCTGTGGAGTTACTTCCATTAGGGATTGCTCATATGCATTTCCCACTGCATTTACGAATGTGGTACCGAATTTGGATTGGATTCAATTGTGATCATATTTAAGATCATCAAAAATATGATTAGCAAGTATATAATGTTTAATTTTGTATGCAAAATATGCCGCAGTGTTTAGTTGTATGTAACTTGATTCATGAAATACAAAAGCGGGATAAGTAGACTTCAGATAACCCTTTTGTACGATATCAATGAAGTGTTCGTAAATCTATAGAGATTGTTACAAAATGACAAAAATATGTAAATAAACAAAATAAAATATGATTTAGCACAAAAAATTCTTGATCTTAAAAATAAATTGCATATTCATTATTTACTGCCATATTTTGTTGCGTCATCACAGTAGTATGTTAGCAGAAAATGCTTAAAAATGGGCAAATGTTTGAGCAAAAAGAAAAAGAAAGTGGTTGGCCGGAAGTCCAATTATTCGCCAGAAACTCAATCCGAGGCTCAGAGAGCTCTCAATGAGCTGATGGACACTGAACGTACCTTTGGTCTTGATTTGAAGTACTTGGTAGAACACTACTTGGACCCCTTCCGAACTGAAGAACTCTTTTTTGACAATACCGACCTGATCTTATTTAACTCGATCACCCTTGACCTTGTTAAAATCCAATCAGATTTCGAAAAGAAGCTTGAAGCACATACAGAGCAAATTGATGAACCTGACGTTGATCTAGCCGACATTATTTTCAATGTTGGCGATGACTTCATAAACAGCGAAAAGGATTTCCATATTTTTTCCTTATATATTTTAGCAATGTCTCGAGTTCAGAAAATAATCACTGATAAATCAGAGGGGAAAAATGAGAAAATTGTTCAGTTTTTGGAGCAACTATCCTTGCAACAACGTCCTTCTTCTGGTCCAGGAAATCAAAAAATTATGTCGATGGAGTCTCTGCTTCTAAAGCCGTTACAAAGGGTGATGCTCTATCCACTGATTTTGGAACGACTTGAGAAACAATCGGAGGAAGGGACATGCGATAAGGAGCAAATTTTGGATGCAGTTAATTCCATTAAAAGGGTTGGCACACGAATGAATGATACTTTGAAGAAAGATGAGAAACATTCTCTCCAGGAATATAAGGCCCTATTGAAGCAGTATGGTATAACGGAGTACATGAGCACAAGAAATAAAAAAAGCATTTCAATATATGCACAATAATCTTTAAAAATACATTCATACTTTCTTGATGTAATCAAAACTTTTAGACTTTATAGAAATTAAAGAAAATTGTATGTGTACAGATTATCAATTAAAATTTATTCTTCGTCTTGATTCTGTTCTCCTTCATCATCTTCTTCTTCTGCGGGCGCTGCACCCTCCTCCTCATCATCATCTTGCTCTCCTTCAACCTCTTCCAACTCCTCCTCATTATCATCCGTCACCGCCCCCGACTGTTTCAACTGTGGAACATCATCATCTCCCTCCTCCTCCTCCCCTTCTTCATCCTCCTCATCCCCTTCTTCCAACAACTCATCCGCTTTCCTCAGCACAGTGTCATTCACCTCCATCAACTGCTGAGCTCCTAATTCGGAATCACTCATTTTGTTCGACTTTAGCACAGCATCCTTCTTCTCCGACATTCTACCCTCGATAATCATTTTGCTGTATTCCTGCGCAGCAGCCTTTTTGTCAGGGAATGCATTCACGCCCTGTCTCTTTTTCTGTTCAGCCAACATATCGAAAAACTTTTTGTCTGTGAGAATTTCTGGATTCTTGTAAGGATCCGGTTTCTTTTGTCCCTTTCCTGTTGCCGCGGCAGAAGCTTTCTTGGAAGCAGGTTTTGATGCTTGTTTAGATGCAGCAGACGCCTGTTTAGATACCGGAGCCGAAGCCTGTTTTGACTTTGAGGCGGCAGTAGAAGGCTGCTTGGAAGCGGCGGCAGACGCTTGCTTGGAGGGAGCGCCAGCCGCAGGTCCTGTACGCATTCTTTCTGCTAAATGCTGCTCTCTTCGAGCTTCACGGTAAAAGAGCTGTCCGAGGGCATCTCTATCGTTGTCATCAAAGGAGGTCAAGAAGGGACAAACCTGGACCATTCGTATATCTCCATTGACTGTACCTGCTGCAATATGAAGTCCATTGTCTGATGGACAAACTGTACTGAGAGCTTCCTCGCATATTTTTGTCGTTAGAATACTACTGGAGCCTTGAATGAGTAAATCCCAGAATTCCAGACATCCATCAATTCGACTAGCAACTAGACAGCATGGTCGACCTGTGAGCCATTGACAGTACGAGTACAACGCATCCCCCGGTGATGTCCACATGATTCCAGATTCCAGTACATCTTCCGAGTAAATTTTCAAATGATAACCTCCACAACTCATGAAATTACTGGGGAATGCGGGATTCCGCTTTATCGAACTTACAGGGCCTCTGTGTGCCTGATACACAGTGACTAATTGGAAAGGTCCTGTTACTATTATTTCTTCTTCTTCCACTGGTGGGGGAGTACTAACCATCATCGTATTTACTAAGTCGTCAGACGCCTCAAGAATTTCCTCCTCTTCTTCTTCATCCCCCTCCTCCTCTTCATCCACTTCTTCCTCTTCCCCATCCTAAATAAAAATTACGAACAAAATTATTATTGTCTCCTTTCATTTTTGTTACAAGCACATAATCAAACCCATTGGGTTTACCTCCATCTCCTCTTCTTCCTCTGCTTTTCTTAATTCTTCTTCTTCGTCTTCATTGATCTCCTCATTTTCTCCTTCTTCCTCTTCTTCATCTTCGTTCTGTTCTTCTTCATCGTCCTCGTTCGACCTCAAGCTTTTTTGGCTTTTAACCAAGCTTCCCTTTCTACTAGGCTCCCTTGAATCCATCTTCGGCTCAGACTTTTGCTTCTTCACCCTTTCCTCAAGTCTTGCAAAAGGCATCACCTGACCAAACTGGGTCCCCACAATAAACTTCTTATTTAGTTTATGATCATACTCCAACGCAGTTATCGGCACAGCCTGTTTTGGATCATTTCTCCCAATTTCAACATCTGCATAAACGGTATCCAATCTGGAGGACAAATTCCTCTCATCCCACCAAATAATTCCCCCATCCAACCCAGCAGAAAAGAATTCATGCGTTCCTCCCTCAGCATTAGTCCACGCGGCATTTGTACAAACATCTTCATGACTAGTTTCAAAACTAGAAATTGACTGGGGATTTGGCCCCACTCGGTTATCCCAAGTACAAACTTGTCCCGTAAATAATGCCCCACAAACGCTGTGTACATCAGTGGGATGATACTTAATATCAACGATTTGTGCTGCAGACCTCACCAATCCTTCCGGTCTTGTAGGATTGTTCACCTCCCAAAAGAACGCTTCACAAGAATGTTCCCTAAATGTCGGGTCAAATTCATAAGGGCAATATGCAACCGCCATACGACCAGCATTATTTGGTGCAAATGAGATTCGCGACACAGGTCGCTTTGCTTGCAGAGTAGGACATTTGTACACAGCAATTACACTGGCGTTTGGTTTGGTGTCGCGTTTCTGGACATACATCTTCTTATTGAGAGGTTCACAGAGACCTAATGTGTTGTTATGCTTCACAAGATACTCGGCTTCTTTAGCCAAATTGGGTACCGCATCTAGAAAAGTCTCCTCCCGCTGTAGTTTTCTTCTTGTTTTCTCCACAATTTCCGATTCCCTCACGTTAATCTCCTTTGGCCAGCCGCCTTCAGTATGAAGCACGGAAAATGCACGGTATTCAGCCCGACCTGTATTTGTAGACAGATCACGTAGCGCTTCTAGTGTGTCTTCAGCTTTGTCCACGACACTTTGCTGTTGGAATAAGGGATGATAACGACCGGTATTCGCGCGAAGACCACAATGAATTCGAGGACGATCTTCAAGGAATTGGGTTTGTTTTCCGAAGGCAGAGCGCAGCTTGGTGTATTTGAAGTGTGTTTCGGTGATATCCACAGACTTCTCCTCTTGTTCTTCCTCTTCCTCCTCATGATAGATAGCGGTTGAGCCATCAGGGGGAGTTGTAGCGTCTGCTCCTCCTCCTTGGGAAGTAGTTGCAACTGCAGCAGCTTGGGAAGCCGTTGCTGGTGCTGGAGTCGCTTCGGCAGCGGCAGCAGTTGCTGCCCCTTGATCAGTTTTATCAGCATCCATGATGCTTCTAAGGCTTTAAATTAGTGAGTCCAATTTTTTCACTGAGCAATAAATATTTAAATGAAAGAATGTAATATCAAAAAAATGATTGAGTATGGAGTATATGGAGCCATTCTCTGGAAGAATTTTTTTACTTGCTTTTACGATGTCCAATATTTAACGATGCTTGCTTATGTTGTCTTGTCATTTTTATCAACCCAAATAGTTATATAATTTAGAATCATTATCACCTACAGTACCATCGTGTACAGCAAATGCCGGTGACAGGGTGACACCACTATCAAGACTAGAGCAGGGCATTGAGGACGAATCACCTAGCAGTCTCTAAGAGGTCTCTAATGCAGGTCAAAGGTCAATTAATGTTGAACCGAATGTTTTTTGAAATACTGAAACAGCATTTAATTAGCTCCTTAACCTTTTATTGAAATTGAATGACATGGAACATGGTATTATTTTAAGTTAGTCATCATAAAGAAATCATATTATTTTTTGTGAGTGATCTTTGCATTTTATTTTGCTAGATAGCTGGCATTGAGTGCGAAGAAACAAGTGTATTTGTAATGAAATTTGTAAATATTTTTAGTCAGATTTGTACTTTTTGAGAATCAGCGTAACATGTGCACTGTAAAGCGACGCAGCGTAAGTAACTAATTAATTGGTATAAATAAATAGCCTAATAACAAAAGCCTTTTGTATTATTTGAAGAAAGTATTAAAGCAGTATGAACATGTAGTCATTAAAATGTCACCAATAGATTAAATAGTCAGGTGTCACCAACCAATATTAAGTTGTAACTAAAAACGCCTGATGAAATATTTGTAAACTGTATGTAACCGTTGTGACGTTTTTTATCGTTAATAATTGTTAATACAACTGTTAGTGTTGTCTCAATAGTCTCAATTCAATGGAAGTAACGGGCTAAATCTTTCTAAAATTGGTTAGCAGTAGTAAGTACAGAGATCAAGTACAATTTGGCATCATCATGTGTAATTTATGCAGTGGAAGATTGTTTCTTGTTCCAAATCCTTGTTGTTGCTGCGATTTAAGGTGAATTTTGATTAGAATATTAGGCTTACCGACTCTCCACCATTTTAAGTTCGTATAGCATCTAATCTTTTGAAAACGTCTTACATTCAGGTGCGGAGTAATATGGACGGGAATTTTTGATTTCGTACGTTCATTTTTAAAGCCCAGCCCCATTTTTAAATCTTTCAATTTTCCATTCTTCAGAACAAATATAAAATATGTTAATTAGTATTAAGTTTGTTAAGAAATGCATGTACAGGAAAATGCTTCGTTCCACTGTTAAAGATAATAGGATTCGTGCCCATATATTTTGCAAGTAAACGAGAAGATGGAGATTCTCCAAATTCGGAATTGGATATAGGAGATGAACCAGACCCAGATGCTCCAGTTTTTGACGTACGTGGGTTTCCAGTTTCCAGTCTAAAATAAATAATTTCATATTTGTTTTTCCGCTTTTTTCTTACACACATTTTGCATAAATTGTGATCACTATATTTACTATACTTTGAACTAGTAGGTCACAGTTTCAAACTCGGCACGACTCGTACTGAGATGTTCCACTATGCAAATAATTAGTGGGATCATGATAGTATGTGCGGCATATGGAATGGTAACAAAAACTAAAAATACAATCATGAAGACTTTTAAAGTATTATGCATGCACTGAAGAAGTGTACCTATTCTGAAATTTAATTCAGTAAATACTTCATTTTTTTTACATATTTAAGGGAAGTCGTAATTTGTCCAGGTTCCTTATTGGCTGTACTTGGTTGTGTGTTAGACTTTATATGATTCTCTCAATGCTAGTTGTGATTCAAGGCATGATTAAATATCCGAATGATATTAGTCTAAAACGATATGGCGTGTACGCTTCGATTCATTTAGTTTTAGACATTTATCAATTCATTATTGTAAGGTACTATACGATGGAATGTTATGATTCATATCGGTAAGTACTATAATAAAATAATACAAGGCTTTTTATATTTCCGCTGTGTAAATACACGGAATATATATAGTATGATTAATTTTATTACAAAAAACTCTATCTCTGGAAACGAAGGTACCAAAGAATCGTTTCGTTAACACCGATCAGACGGGAACGTCCTTCCGCGTCAAAAACAGCTCCAGAAACCCGTGTTGGGATGGACAAGCGAAAGAAAAAAAATGCCGGAAAGAGTCAGGTTGGAGCTGGAAAGAAAAAGAACATGCAGATGGAACAAGTTCGAGACTATTTTCAGAAGAGAAGTGGTAGGGAATCTAACTTTTATGGAGAAAAGGAAAGAGTTCCGGTTTGGGATAGAAAAAATGAGGTTATCTTTTACGGGGAAGATTATACTGATTGGGATCCTGCAGTTTTTCTAGCACGATGGGAAATCCTTAATGAAAAAAGGAATCAGGAGGAGAAAGATAATAGGGCTAAAGCAGATCTTGGTAGGTTTCCGTTTGCTTTGATGTCCTAAACTAATGTTCATTTAGCTCCATTTTTAATTTATGTTTTATATAGCAAAAGCTCAGCGTCCTCGTCCCCCGCATCATCCACAAAACATTCAAAACCCTAATTCTCGTATGGCTGGGTTGACACAGTTAATGATGAAAAAGTAAAGTACAAGTTTAAAGTATGTACGTAGCCATCATATGAATATAGTTACAACACAATACTAAATACGGAATGATATTTAAAGTCTCATCTCATGAATAAATCACTGGAAAAATTAAATTCGTATATCTTTCTCTTGGACGAATAGTTATCATTGTTCAAGAAATGGATAACATACAAGTCGTGGTCGTGACTGAATGTTCATTATGCAAGACTGAAAAAAATAATTGCTCTGTTTAAGTCCTTAATGTTTTATTTTTTCCTTTATTAATTATCTTCCAAGTTTCATGCAAAAAGCTTCACATTATTCATTGCTTTCTGATACTCTGACTGTCTTCCTTCTACGTACTATATCTACTTCATTTATAATGTCACATAATTTTGACAGATAAATATAATTATCAATGATTTTGTTTTTTAATAACATTGTAATCGCCATAAATAGACTTGTAAATATTACATTTAAGACATTTTAAATATCTTTATACACAGGAAAAAGATTATTGTAGCAATAATATATTGGTGTTTGTATTTAAATATTGTTAAATCATCGTGTTTGTTTTGTTGATGCGATTGTATCACTCACTACTACTCTAACAATACATGTCACCGACTATAACAAATATTATTGTTATAATTTGAACGGGGATTGATTCCAATCGTGCTATTTTTACCATTTTGTTTTAATAACTTCTCGAATGATACTGTAACAATAATAATTGTTTGAATAATCCAGGAACGCTTCTAGTGTAAATAACTCCTAGTGCTTATTTGATAAACATGCACGGAAAAAAAGTTATATATATATTGCGATTGATTTGCGTTGTATATCAAATAAAAAAAGAATGTAATAAAGTTCATTTCGTAAATTTCTACCAACTACAAGACTAACAGTTCAGTAATTCGTACATTCGCTATATATACATTTAATTATTTTTTAAAAGTTTCCACAAAAGCATTTTACATCGAGCAAAACATCGAAATGACAAAAAATGTACGAGGAGTGTATTCGCTTCATATTACGTTTTATTTTAATACAATTATTATCAGTATGAGAGTAGGATAGTAATAAATTACACAAAATTGTTGGAATTACAAAGAGTAATTTCTGCTTTCCTATGAAAATTACACTAACCAGCTTCAATAAACTATTTAACATGAACACAGAGATGTACAGATTTATTTTTTTACAATAAATGTGTACGTACACAGATCATAGCATAACAATAATTTAACTTATAGCAGATACATTATTTTCTCAATATTGATTAACTAATTTTATTATGTTTACACTGAGCACATTTATGATCCATGATTTTCTTTACACGCTAAAAAAACTGGAGATGAGCCACTGCTGCTTTAATGCTGCTTGTTTTCATGTGACACACTAACAAACTATGTGAGTTTCTGGAGCATTTATACAATCTTTAAAGTGGGTACGACAATTACAAACATTTTGGAATATATGGGATAGTGCTAGTGTTCATGTATCACATGGAGTATAAGAAATGCTGTGGTAAAGTAAGTAGGTGTATTTTTCATGTATGTTTGTTTGACAATAATATGGCAGCCAAAAAGTTAATAACTAGCTACAAATTATTATGTGGTTAATTTATCAAAATATGTTTACAATAAACCATAACAGTTAACTCATACATACACAATATAAAACGACAATGACTAAATGATAACTTGTAACAAAAGAGATTATGGTACAGTGCTTTTGATTTGTATCTCTACTTTTCTGGCATGATTAAACTTTCCTTCGTGCACTGTACAGTTTTAAAATTTCCTGATTAAACCCATTTAATGTCCCATTCATTTACTGATTACTAGTTCCTGGATAGAAATAACGCGCTGGACCGCTAGACTCTGGATTATAGTACGGAGGGGGACGTTCATAAGCGTCATTTCCGGACGTCGGTGGAGTGTGATGATTATTAAAAACTAGCTGAGATCCCCATGCCCTGTGAAACAAAAAAAAATCAATTATGCACCAGGTAATAAAGTTGACCCATACAAACTACACTTAAATTATTTCTTATGCAAGTATACATGCATTACATACTTCCAAATTATTTTACACATGAACATATTTACTTCAAGACACGACAGATAAATTGACACAAGTGTGCTACAAAACAATTTGCAGTTTCCATTTTTCTATGCGATTTACTCGGTGATGGTGCAAACATTGAGGATTGGGTATTTACGATACAATACAAACACAAAATACATGGGCAACACAATAAATTAACTTAAACTGTGGCATGTGCAATGTCAAAGTGTTTGGATTTATGCATTGATTACTCTGGATATTCATACAAATGCTGGTCGGCAGTAGTTGTATCAGAAGTCCCAACACCAGTTATGTCACTGTCACTAATGTCATCATCTAACGGGACAGAGCCTGAGGAAGTTAACGGAATTGTTTCGACAACCCTATCCACCGATTGAATAGCTACTGAGTACGGTGGAGGGGGAGTGCTTTCCATTACAGAAATTCCTAACATTTCATCGTCATCGTCAAATTGATTCCCATCACCATAAAGCGAGTTTCCATTATTGCTGTACTTGTGAAGACTTGCAATTCTATAACGTGCATGTAATTTTCATAAAGCGTCATGCAAAAAAAAAGAGAATATACAAGATATAGTATTAATAAACCAAAACCGCCTTTTTAAAAAAATTAAATTCGAGTAAGAGCAAGTTGAAAGAAGTAATTTGGAGAAATATCCTTATCAGTGATAAAGATAATTATTTTAGCGACAAAGAAAAAGAACGAAAGATAGAGATAAAAATAATAGAAGGGTTAGTTGTAAAAAATAATAATAAATAATTGTTGTTTCATACTCATGCGGCAATAACTCGGTATCTACAAATCGTATATTTGTACGAGCTGCAGAAGACCCTGAACGAGGTTGGTGGTCACTTCTCCTCACCCCTACTAGTCCAGCAGTGGAAGACGCAGATTGATTAGTTGATGAGGAATGACGATGTGGTCTTCCGGAACGATGATGATTAATTTGGTTGTTATTTGTAAATGAAGATGAAGGTAAACGTAAATGACGAATGTCAGAAGGACTACTTTAAAACAAAGAAAATGATAAGGAAGAGGGAGCAAAAGAGAACAAAATGTTAAATAAAAAAGAGTTAGTAAAACCAGAAATTATAAATATTAAATGCACGCATCACGTAAAAATACACACATAAAATCAGTCCGAGTCCGAGCTACACAATATCATCATCGATCATATACACACATCCAAGAAAATTAAAAATTTGATGCAATCAGTTAATTATCTACTTAATGATAAGTTTCTTCAGTCACATACTTTTGTGAGGTGTCCTCAAATCTGGAAGGGAACCGGGAGCCTCGTCCTCCTTCCCCGCTTGATGAATGGGATGCTTCGCGAGTTCGTTTCTGTCTACGGGCACCTCCTCCACTGCTACACGAGTATTTATTAGGCAGCACACAAAAAACAACAAAAAACACATTTTGTTAGATAATTTTCAAAGGGATGCTATAATACAACCGAAAGAATTGTCAGGCTAATTATGTTTAAAGCTAAAATACAAGTATGGTATATTCACATTTTTGTCGTTAGTAAATGGTTAGTCAAGTTATCATGTGTCGGTAATCTATCATTTAATGTATTAATAGGTTAATAGGACAATGTGGACATACTTGGCATTGAGGCTGAGTGGAATTGTATCACCATCTCCGTAGGCTGAGTAATATGTTTCACTGCAAAGTAGTAGTATTCCCAGTGAATAATGAAAATTGAATTTTTAAATGATCCCAACAGCAAAAAAGCAGCAGCAAATATATATCACAACAACACACAAGACAATCAATCAACCTATCTTACATCACAGCAAGTTTTCATAGTATAATACATCATAAATGTATAAAAATATCACAAAAACCATTAAAGGTATCTTTGAATTAATTAAAATATAAAGGCAATCACCGGAAAAAAATTGGTTAAAACTTAATACTTAAGTTTTTAATAATCAATAAATTAGTTTGACGATTTCATCACAATCATACGTTTTATACAGACAAAAAAAATTAAAACTATCTAGCTATTCTATAAACATAAAAAACTAGATAAATTTATAAAATACTCTACTAAACTTAAATGTTGAGATTTTTTAATAATAATAGGACAGTCTACTGTGTAACGAGCACAACTCATACCTTTCGTATCCTGCATATCGGTACTTTTTGTAGAGTCTGGCGAGGTGGATGGCGATCAGAATGAGGGGAATGAAAAGAATAAGAATGCCTGTGAGTGAGAACCAGAAGGCTCCAAGAGGCGAACCAATTTTGTGACAGAATGTTGTAGTGGTGGCATTGAATGAGTTGAAAAGTGGCTGGCATTCTCCAACGGAATCTCGAATAGCGCGATAGGTAAAATTGGCGTAGTCTTCTACGTGACGGACGAATTCGGATTCAAATTCACTGGCTAGTTCACGAACCTAATGGTCAAGTCAAGAAATAGTAATGAAGGAAACTGCAAATCCAACTGGAAAACATTTTGCAATTTGAAACAATCTTTAAAAATTACCTGTTGTGTGGCTCCAGAATTATGGAGACTTTCTTGTGCGGCCTCTGCGGCTTCAGCAACACTCTCCAACCTGCTAGCTAATTCTTTCTGTTGTTCAAACAAAAATGTCAAGCTCTCTATGGCGTTTTTCACTTCAGCTTTCATGGGCGTCAAAACTTTCTCTTGAAGACTTTCCAAAATCAATAGCTCATTCTGAAGACGACTTCGCACATTATTACTCATTCCATTTGTTTCGGGGTCCTCAATGGTCATGTTGAACCGGTCAATGACTTCAGTTAAATCCACGTTTACAATTGAATCTTCTAGCTGATTAGCAAATTCGTTGAACTTGACCTTATTGATTTTGCTACGGGAGAATCGCGTTAATTGCTGTTTAGCTTCAGGCGTCAAGAATATAATGCCTTCAGTGGCTTCTTCTGGTAAAGTAACTTGATTCGCAAGGCGTCTTGCTTTTTGCTTGAATCGATCTGCAAGAGCAGTGATGTTGTCAATGTCGTATACAGTAGAGAGGCGTAGGGCCTTATAGGCACTTGATCCTCCTCTGCATTCTCGAATTATATCGGTGTAAGCAGGCGCCTCATATTCATAACGATTGTTAATCCTTAGACGGTCAATACGGAAGGCAGCTTCAGTTCTGTTGTCCGCGTTATGTACTGCTTCACAAACCACTTGAGTGAGTGCTCCGGCTCCGAGGAAATGAGCAAGTGCGACAACCATCAAAACGCCACCAGTTAGAAACATAAAGAAAATTCCACTGCAAATTGTGAAAGAAATTATTTTATAAGTCACTAGTCATTGTTGTATCATTAAATAAAGTTGAAGTAATTAAACACAAACCAGTTCAAGAATGAAGAGCCAGTCTTTCTAGAACAGCATTCATTAGAATATTCTGATCCAGGTTGGCGTCCGCAGAATCCAATGAAAATTCCCAAAGTCAACAATGTAAAAATGAAAGCCAGGGTGGTACACACTCCAAGTACAGCGTAGTATCTGTATGGGGCATACTTCTTAATGAGAACCTCCGACTCCCTTACATGATCTCTGTACTCATCAACTGGTACAGAGGAAAGTGCTTGTGAGAGAGAGCGGGCAACTCCAGCAAGTTCTCTACCCGTGTCATCAATTACATCCTTGATTTCAGGGAGGACTGGCTCTACTTCCGTTTTTATTCTGATGCCGAGCTCATTAAATGCACGTTTACCGTCTTCGATTGACTTGCGAACATCCGTGCCCAATAGTTGACCCAGCTCACGAAGAATTTCTGTCATGTTTGGCAGCTGAAAATTTTAAACAGTGAATTCAATTATTTTTTGCTTTATCAAAACTTGCTTCATTGATTTTATAATACAACTAAGAGCATTAACTTAAAAATCTACACAAGTTATCAAATCCATAAATATAAATGGCAATGGCATGATGTCTGTGGCAGGCCTTTAGTCATGTATTCTACTACAATCCAAAAAGCATCAAACTTGGTAAAATAAAAGGTATTTATTTTAGCAATCTACAAAAAAATGTCTTAAGCATATCTAATTTCAACGCTACCCATCGTGCAAATGTTTTCCCATTTTACAGGAACAGGCGATCATTATATACCGATTTCTTACCTTCGGGTAGTACTTTGCCAAAGCCTTCACTCCCCAACAATTATTAATTTGAGCAGCAGAGAAGAAAAGAGAGAGAAAATATTAGTGTATTTT
>JAQFYG010001757.1:0-17370 GCA_034694325.1 Entomobrya corticalis | reverse complement strand
AGTTTTATCAGCATGAGACGATGATGATAGGCACTTCAGACTTGAAGTTCTCCTTTTCGCTTATTACATATCTACAAGTGTTTTTGTTATGCTTATGTGTTTACGTCAGTCTTAGCTACATTTTCAGTTGCGTTTTTGGCTTGTGTTGTTGTGTGGTATTCTTCAAGCTTTCACTCGCATGGAATGAGATCAGCTTTTATAGGGAAGAAAGTATGAAACCCATTGTAGCAGGTTTTTTAGTTTTCTCATGTATAGCTGCTTGTTATTGCACATGGGGGGAACTGAGATAGTGAATCAAGCTGAATAAACGTTTAAATAACAAGTATCTTGTTTCAAAGATTGGACAAAATGCCTACAATTTATACCGTGACCTTGTTTAGGAGAATATTATATAATTAAAACATTCTTTAATACAAAGTAGCAAGACTTGATTATATTTTAAAGTTGGATGCATGGGATCGTCCTTTGGAATGCTATAATATGTAACAGAGACATGGATATATGCTTTGTAATGGAGGCGATGTAATTAAGCCAGTGATCTTGAATAAGGTTTTCGTGGCTTCTAAGAGGACGTTTACTCTATTTGTGATGAAACTGCTAGAAAACCGCGGCAGGAATATGGTTCATCAGGCATTTGAATGGAAAATTCGTCGTAATTATTTAGCGCACTTTGCTCTACTCAAAAAGATGATTTATTATGACCATGTGGTCAATGCGGTCTGACCACCACTCATGTACATTAAGATAATTAAACATTTATTTGCTCTAATATCAACGAATCAAACAAAGATGTGAAGATGATGCTAGTCAAGAGTCAAGATACTCTCATTTTCGTGCTTAATATTTGGATGGAAACAAAAACGAATGTAGAGTGGGAAGAATATTATGAAAGGCACAATTACTAGCTGGCTGTATTATTGGATGCTTTCCTGAAATACTATGATATCAACTATCAAGCTTGCTAAACAGCTTGTAAATCATGGATGCTGTAGCAAGAGCTGGGATGCAAGGGTTTCTCAGTATTACCTTTTATCATTTTATCTATTACAGTGTTGATAATGAAAAAATTATAATATATAGCTTTAATATTCATTTTTGCTCTGTTTCATACGATGTTCAAATACAGAGAATTCTTCAAACGCATCCTGGAACTATAAATACCTGGGAACATATTTTGCTAACACTGTCATTTCGTGAATAAAAATGCAAAACTATACACCAACATGAGATTCTGGTTCAAATTCAAAAGTGCGCGGATTAAAAACTCACTTTATCGGCCTATAGTGCATAAAATATGCAACATATTTTGACGAAAGTGTTGAAAATTTCGAAGTATTTCAGCCTTAACCTTTTGGAAAGCGATAAAATTGAAGTACTGATGATATTTCACACAGGAAATTTAATCTCGTTCTCCATCAGCAGTTAGGGATCTTACAAATAAATTACTTTAAGTGTTTACTACATTTAACGCGTCAATTCGAACGGAATAAGTCAATGTGATAAGAAGTTTGTCATTTTATATTGAATCGCTATGTACGCACATGTCAATATGCCATAACCATTGAGACATTCATCACACATCCTACACTTTAGCCATTTGAGTCATTATGCAGAATCGTCAATTTCAATATACAGTCGAAGCTCGATATAACGGACACGCAGGGGATAGTAATTTTTTGTCCGTTATAGCTATTGTCTGTTATACATATAACAGACAATAGCTATATGTATGCATGTAAGCGCTTACATTTCAGAGCAACATTTGAAAATTCCAAAGCAAAAATATGGATATTTGTGGGATACTTTGTATTTTTATACAAAACGAGTATAGTTGTCTGAGTTTTGATAATTTAGGTACAGATGTGGTGTTAAAATTACTGAGATGGCCGTCCGTCCGAATTGAATGATGCAAGTTATCTCCTTGCTTGGGACATGGCCCTCGTACCAGGAGACAATTTATCGTCTTGTTTATGACATGGCCCTCTTACCAGGAGACAAGTTATTGCCTTGTTGGGACATTGCCCTTGAACCAGGAGAAAAGTCATTGCCTTGTTTGGGACATGGACCTCGAACCAGGAGACAAGTTATCGCCTTGTTTGGGACATGGCCCTCTTACCAGGAGACAAGTTATCGCCTTGCTTGGGACGTAGCCCTCGTACCAGGAGACAAGTTATTGCCTTGTTTGGGACATGGCTCTTGAACCAAAGGGCAAGTTATTGTGGTAATTTGGACATATGGCCCCACAAGCTATGAGGAAGGTGGTTGCATTATCATTTCGTCAATTGTCAAGTCTTTTGTTTCTTCGTCGTCGGAGCCGGAAATGCATAGGACAAATAGATGATACTGCCGTTGATTAGGCCGTTTATGAGCAATATTGGCGACCCCGCGTGCAGCGGTGGTACTAACAGAACTCTTACTGTACTGTTTTCTGAATTGTTAACAATTTTAACGTTCTAGTCCCTTTTCCCAATTTAACATTTTTCAGTCTAATCTAACTTTGTAGCTTTTGGAAAAATGAAGCCCAGTGTCTGTAGGCAAAATTATGTGAACACTGGTAAATAAAAAAAGTTAATCACATGTGCTGTAACATTTATATTTGTTTTTAATTTATTAAAGTTGATAATCAATATTCGTATGCAATATTTGAAATCTTATTGATGGGATTGAACAAATAAATGTAAAAGATAGCGTTGCAAGTTGCAATAACATAAAGAATCGAATGTGGTGTTAAAATTACTGATGCCCCGTCCCTGCTACATAGCGGACATGAAAATACCCGGTCACTTGCTTGTTTTGGTTTACATGTCCGTTATGAAATGCTTACTGGGATCATCGAAATGTGTCAATTTTTTATGCGTTTTCTTTAACATGTAAAACCCTATCTTGCTGGCAGGGATTCTCACAATGTGTCTGTTATAGCTATTTGTCCGTTATATGCATGTCTGTTATATCGAGCTTCGACTGTATATATATGTCAATCTTTTAGTAGTAGTTACCTAGTTGTTCTATCTACCTTCAATTCAAAAAATTGCCAATTCGATAACTCCAAAATCTATCTACACGCGGCCTTGCAATAAGTATTTTAGTTCAGTGAAAGGATGATCAGCTCATTTAACAAAACAGTAATTATCGTCAAACGACCTTATTCGAAGAGAATTAGTACATATTCGAAATATGATGAAGATCTATTAATAAAGGCAATAATTGGGATGCACTTGAAGACGTGCATTGTACTTATATGTAGTTCTTTGATCATTTTTTATTTTGTCTTCAACCTTTCCTTTATATATTCCCTTTAGACGTTCTGACGATATTGATGATGCTGATAAACAATAGCGAATTCATCTTGAAAGAGGTCTGTTCTAGGTATATCTGAAACGCAAGCCGGGCTTAAAACATCGTCCGTGACTGACTTATTTGAAGAATTAGAGATCCATCGTAATCATCATCGCAGTCACAACAAAAAATATTTTATAAAATGTGTCTAAATTCATATATTTATGAATGGACTCGCTTTTATTGCAGAGTCATGCATTTTTTTCATACGCATCAAACTTTTTGCATATAAGCAAGCTTAAAGTGATTTTAGTAAGTATGCACATTACTCATCTATTATTATGTGCATGAATTGTGCATCCGTCCAGGTAGGAATAAGCAACGCACCCTACTGATGCGAATCATCTTCAATTAGCAATTAAGCCAGGTGTGCAAGTATTATTATTGCATGATATTTAAGCTAAGGCTTAAAAACTACTTCAACAATCAAGATGATGAGTAGAGTACCGACAACAGTTTTACAAGTTAAAATGTTGACACATATATACCGTTAAGGTGTTAAGTGACAAACGAACAAGGTGTTTTAAGTATTAAATATTTGCTTCGTTTTTGGCTAGTAGTACAAGGTTTCCAACACTCTTGCAGCCTTTTTGCACACCGTTTTTCTTCGTTCTTGGTATCAAAAGATGAGTTTGTGTGTCTAAAGATTTATTGTTGATGAAGGTTCTTTCTTATAATTATATATTAATGAATAAAGTGGACCTAAAAAGGTACCTGAATGAATACCTGCCGTGTTATAAAAATGTCTTATTTTATTTATATTTTAAACAACACTTTGTAGCCAAATATCTGTACAAACGCCAATAGAATATAGAATATACGTGTTAGAGTTGGACATGCATACATTTTGCTAAAATAAAGCGATAAAATACCAAATGTTTTAAAATGTTCAAATAGTTACTAATAAAAAATCAATCAACAATCGATTTGGTTGAGTGCATAGGTGACATTATTTACAATACGCAACAGCTTCAGAAAAATATTAAGAAACATTTCTATTAAGTAGTTATTCTAAATTGCGATGCGATTGTGTAGTGAAAGGCACCACAACGTTTAAGGATTTTTTCTTGACTCTTCAATAAGAATGGATGAGCTTAACAATAATTACTTGTAATTAATTTACCCAATGTCGATCTTGACTAAGCCTTACAGTTGCTTTCCTCAATTCATTTCATTTCCCACTCATCTTCTCTTCTCAAATCAACAACATTGAATACGCCAATGTGATGATGAATGAATCAGGATAACGCTATATAATATCGGACCAAACATTTGAATACTGCAGGTAATTTATTAAGATGAAGTTACTTGAGAATTAGTACAATAGGCAGCCTTATGAATATCTGTCTTGTTTACTTTTATTATTAATATTCTAATCATCTAATTAATCACCTTTTATCTACCTGGTGGCTGGTTGACAGCAGCAGGGAACAACAATGATAATAAAAATTAAGTAACCTCATTACAACTCATTTTATTTTAGCACCGAGACCCCGCCGTGAAAACGCATGCTGCATATTTTAGTTTTGCTTGACTCTTGACAAATAAACCGTTAGATTCAATTTCTTACAATGCTTTCGTTTTTAACACTTGAGCCCTAAACAAAGGAAGCAATAGTACGTTTACTACGTACCAACTTATTAGATCTTTTTATGTAATGCATGATTTAAAATCGCACAAATGCGATAGGCACAGAAACGGACAAGGAGGGAGGCATACTAAACAACAACACTTGAACCGTGTAAACATGTAAATAAAGATTGTTCAAGTAGATCTTGAGTTACGTGAGCACGTGTTGTTTACCATTTTTTACCATTTCATATTTCACGCTTCCGTATTAGCTCGCCCTTTATTCACTTCTTTACGCAATATGATTACGTTGATCGCAAGAATCAAATACGTCTTTCATAGTAAATTCATTGCAAATTTTACAAACTGATTTAACACTAACTTGTAAATTGGCTGTTATAATAGGTGAGCTTTGTATGACATGCCCTTTAAAGGGAAAATTGCTATACAATCCAGGTCTCTTCAAAGAACTTATTACAAATACCAATTATTAGGTTTCATTGGCACAAAATTTATCGGCAAAAATATTTCAATTAACACCTAAAGATTTCAACTGCTCCAATTTGCAGAAACATTTGCATACTTGTGAGATGCGTTGCTTCTTACTCCGACTCCACCTGTCCACCCCTTTACTATTTGATGTCACTCTCAGTTTCGAATAGTTAACCCACATATTAATGCAATTCTACTGTTTCTTTCTAATGCCACATTAGCATAATAACTGAAGACGTCATCGTCATTGTTGTAAATGAATACTAGTATGCCTCGTATGACAATAGCTTGGGTTGAGTGAAACATGATGCCACGTTTTGTAACGTAAACCCTACTCTATTACCAATATAATATGCAAACGGTTAGATAGAACAAATAAGTTCCTAATGCCTACTGACAGACTATCTGACTGTTTTCTTCTCTGTCCTGTCAACCATAAATCACATTTTTTTACTTTTTATTGTTATGCAATAAATAGTCTTCTATAATTTTTTATGATGGATGTAGATGCAATTTAAGAATGACTCCACGTGCAAAATTCCTTCCTCTTGACAATTTTTTATTAAAGTATTATTATTATTAACTGCTTATGCCATCGCTATTAGGCATATTATATTGTTCCTTATTATTTTTATTTTTAAAACATCGTGTGCTGTTGGTGGGTAGAAGATTGACGAAAAAAGGAGGACTACGGACAGTAAAACGACCATCGTATATAATTATTTTTCTGTTTAAAGCGCCAGTGATTACTGTCGTCATTAAGTGCCTACTAGTCTAAACAGCACTTACACCCTTTTATAAATTTAATTTGATATCTCATATATCATGTGACACATCTTAAATCCGCCTTATAGCCGTAAAAACGGTCGTTTTCAAATATTCAGGAGGGTAAAGGAGAAATATGATCCTTATATAATTAGATATCCCATTATACCGTTATTTTTCTCAGGCACTGCCTACATTCCTGTCGTGCTGTTATTCCCAGTCCAAAATGATGAGTAGGTGAGGACACATGCATGAACAATATTATTTATTCTTTGTCGTAATCTGTATACGTACGCAATAATAATCGTTCTTCGCAAATGCAACACAACAACCTCAAAGTATATACCTAATCATATCTGTAGTTTGAATACAATGTGTCCAAAGAAGAAAAAGCTTTCTAAAAATAAATTGCGCAATACCTCCGGCTACAAAATTTCCACCACTGTTTTATTTGCTTCTTTAATTATTTACTAGCCAGATAAATTTCCCCACCATCAGCGAGCATAATGAAAAATGGCTATACTTAATAATGTGTTAACAATACTCACGGTCCAAAATAATCATTTTTCTACTACAACAACGTGTGGCATATGATTGTCAATAAACACCATAAGTATCCTATCGTAAAAAGAAAGAATGGATTTAGGCCAGAGATAAAAAACGTCTATTTGGGTTGGGGCTTTACATCTCGCATGGTATTGTTGTCAATATTAATTATGCAAGCGTGTCTGCCAAAACTCGCGTGATATAACCAGAAGAGTATACAATGCGTATTGTATTGTAATGCTTTCATCTTACTTGCATATTATGAATCAAGACAAAAGGAAATCGAAAGGGTTCAAGTTGCGTTTACAAAATGTTTCATGGGCAATAAGATAAATATGAAATGGAAAATGTAATAACTTGACTTTAAAAAATAGATAATATTGACAATTCTGCAACATAAGTCTGAACAAAAAACGTAGATTAGAGAATAATAATATTTTGTTTTCTCAAGACCATGCGTACGTGGTCTCATTGCATTGCACATAAATTTGCATTTTATTATCTGGGTATAAACGGTAACTCTTTCAACTTTTACAAATACATACGTACATACATTATAATATTAACTAATTGTAAGTTTTCCATTTTTACAAAATAAAATAGATTTTTATGTTTGACTATGACGGTTTGACAATTTGGAATTTTGCATGATGTATATATATTAAGCTTATATTGATCTAGATCAGAATAGTTTTGAAGAGAACAAAAAATACGTTTCAAAATATACTTTTCTGTAAATGCTGACAGTGGCGAACAATAAATATCGCTCGTTATAATTAAATTACTAATCTGTGAACTATAAATTGGAGGCAGCATGGCGTATACTAAAAAATAATTAATAATCTCTTCATGTTTCTATCCATTTTGTTGTATAAAATGTACAGAAAATGAGCAGTCATTATATTCCTTATGACAATCATCAACGTCAACGTGTTCATCATCAACACCACCTTCGTCATCAGCATGTCTGGATAATAGTTATAAAAATATTTAAAATAAAATATTATCCACTTATTACTGTGGCTGTGGAGCTGGTTGTGGTGGCAGAATGGCCTGGAACCGCGGCTTAGAAAACTGTTTTTGAGTTTGCCGCTGAGGTCTTCCCCCTCTTTCCTGTAGTGGCTGTTTAATTAATTGATATTGTAATTATTTAAAAATGTTGGTTACAGTCGTACCAGTAAAAATTTCATAAAAAATAAAAAAAAAAAAAATTTAAAAAATCACTTACTGGCAATATGGGGCCCGAGAGAGGAGAATAGGGTTTATCATTTGGAAAGTGTACAACAACTTTGTCAACTGGTTCGTACTGCAAGTTGACACTGGGTTCTCCAGCAGGTGACGATGGAACATCAACTTGTGCGTCATATGATTGTTCGGGCTTCTTAAGCAAGACGTTAATCTTGGGTCCTTGTCCTGCAGTCGCCTTGAATCCAGCCTTGATGAGCTCTTCGATTTTGTAATTGGGAACTTCAATGTCCAAGATTTGTTGTTGTCCGCCATTGCTTTGAAGCCAAAGAATGTGTTCGGATCTTAGGGAAATGGCATCCTTGTTGACTCCTTCACAGACAAATTTGTAACGTCCTGGCGAAACCTCTTGACGTTGACACTCTACATTCAAATTTCCTCCGGAACCACCACCGGAAGCCCCGAAATTACCTGGTCTGCTAGCATAGCTCTCGCCAAAGGAAGCACCAGCTCCTGCTAATTCACCAGATCCAGCATTATTACAGCAGCCACTTCCTCCACCAGATGAACTGCTACCACCTCCACTGTAAGAGTAACCACCTTGTGGATGGGGAAGTCCGGAAATGAGTAGGGCTCCGTCTGCCACCACCAATAAGAAAACCTGTAGCAGATTTCCAACAAATAAAAACATCCGCGAATTAGGTCACTAAATAGATATGATACTCACAGCTAAAAATATACATATATTCACTAAAATACACTCACCGCTATTCTGTTCATGATGATTTCAAAGCTAAAACTTGAGAAAAATTTGCTAAAAGACTAGAGGAATCACTTTCAATTTTTTTGGGAACTCGAAAGCACCCTGGCTTTCGGGAACGAGGACGCACACAAGTTCGTATTTTTCTGCAATATTTTTCCGCTATCCAACCAGATGCTCTTAAATCCAAGCTGAGGATGACTTAACTGGTAGTCCTACAGAAAGAAAATGTTAGGATTTTAGAACTTTTGGCCCGCTTTATAAAGCATTGCGTTGTTTAACAATTTGTCCTTCGGAGGAAGAAGGGAAGCTTTTTAACGTTATAACTTATAAGGATATTATATTATATCATATTGTAAATTTTAAGTCCCATATTGTTCCCTTCAAAACCATTTTAGTCTCTCTCTGGTACTTTTTCTTGTTCTTCTGGTGGTATGGTGGTGTTGATGGATGATAATATGAAAATAATAAGTGATATAACGATTATTTAACAACATCATGACATGACATATATTCATACCAGTACGATGAACGATGATGATTTGAATGAATGCATAGGCTATTGCTAAATACTTAATCACAAGCTGTCCTCTCCCTCTCTAAGACGTCTCCTCCGAGTAAAATTTTATATACCACACTAAGAAAACGTCATAGCCATAAGTCATAATAATAATGATGATGGAGTATCCTCATCCTCCGACGTATATAGGTGAATAGTGAGTGAGTACCATGTGAGCACAGTACAAACATGTTTGCATTTTTAAAGACCGGTATTAGCAATAGGACTATACTATTTTCTACCTTAACCCTACTTTGTAAAAAGCAAGCAGGCAGAAGATATTATATAAGCTGTAATTATTGTTATTGTCATAAAGGGATGAAGATTCATTGCAATCATGATGATGATGTTGAATACTACGTGTTTTGTATCACTGTTATTATTACAAATACTTTTCATTTCATATTCACTGTGAACAAGTAAATAAAATAATGCTGCAAATCAAAAGAAGATGTATGAATGCAATTACTGAGAAGAAAGATGATGAGCAAATGTTTCTATTCGTGCTCTGGGGCAACACTACTGCTCGTTTGTTATTAGTATTTGCTATATCCTTGCCTTTAGAAAATATCTATAGGTTATATAGGTATTCTAGTTTTTAATCGCGAGGACTTTACTAATCATTGTCTCATTTATCACAAGTCTTGTGTATAGGCCGTAGGTCTTTATATGCATTTTGTAGGCTTCACTTTCGTTTTCACAACTAAAAAATGCATTTATGTATCTTTAAAATGGTTCAATACTTCTGTAAAGACGGAAGGACTTTTTATTTCTTTAAAATTATTTGCATCTAGCTTCATTGAAAAATATCACCCGAATCCAGGGAGTTATCCACAAATTGAATTTTAACTTAGAATAATGAAAGCTCTCATCTTAGCTGTCAGAATCTTATTATTTGGAATCAGATTGAAACTTTGGTGTAGTTTCGGTAAATATCCAGTGCGATTTAATCAAATTGATATTACACATTTTGTACAAGAACGTCATTCACCCCATGCTAGAGGACGTATTTTTAATTGAGCGCATTTAAAAATTCTTAAGCTCTTTTCTGCCCCTTTACTGTAAATTTTGCTATTTCATTTGCGTTTCGCTCGAAAAAATATCTTAAAACATCTCATAATAAAAATCCCTTTTTTAATTTCTTCTCCTTAGAACTACTTATTCATATTCATTCATTCATAAAAAATGTTGATGCCCCTGTTATTACTGTTTCAAAGATAAATAAAGCGACAAAAGCATCAAGAATATTTTTACGCCCATTTATTCAACACTAAAAAGTATCCACTTCTGCTGCTCAAGAAAATCTCTCCGTAGTAAAGTTTCTCACACCCATTTTCCGAGAATTAAAATGCTTCGCACACATTAAATTACTTTGCATTTTACCTATCCAACTTGAAACTACCCCTACACTCATCTTTCTCTCTCTCTCGTAATCATATAAAAAGAAATATATAGAGATGTAATGAGCGGGAGGAGTAGGACAACGAGGTGGAAAGAGGAAGAAAAAGAAAAGCCATTAGATAGGACAATACGCAAAAAACGGTCGGAGATAATACAAAAAATATAAAATATTTTAGAGGGATTTTTTCCGCTACGATAGTAAAAATACAGAAGTAGTATCTGGGTACCCCTTTTATTACAACACATTGGCGTTCCTCTTCCACGCTCTTGTCTTAAGCAATAAATAAAATCTCTGCTCTCTGTAGAAAAAATCCTAAGAGACCTTAGTTGGAGGCAGAGAAGAGGAGAGTCAGAGAGAATTAAAAAGTTAAAATTCATTCATTCATAATACTAATGAAGATGTAAGAGGAAGATAATACTTTTTTCTCTTAAAAAAGAAGATAGTTTTTGTGGTTGGTTGAGTTGACTGGCTTTTTGTAGTAGGAGGACAGTCATTATAGATGTTATATACGACGTGCCAATGCTTTCCTAAAATCGTACATAATACGAAAATAACTCTGATGACGATGGGATGATAAAAAAATTGTAAAACGAGCAACTTAAGATGATGAAGATGAAAAATAAGTTGTAGAGGAAGAGGAAAAAAAGAAAGAAAAAGCCGGAACACACTATTAAGAATTATGAGATGAGATAATAATATCGGATTGAATGAATAAGGGAGAGCGAACGCGCAGGGTGGGACGCGGGCTAAAAAAACAAGTAGTAAAATGAGAGCAATATCAAGTAGACGAAGAGAAAATGTGACTTTAAACGTTACATAATAATGCATTGCCCATTTAAACCACTAAAAACTTTTTTTCTTGAAAAGAAGTCTTTTACTGACTGCTAAACTGTATGTATGCATATTAGTTTGCTTCTGGCTGAATTATTTTTCTGTCTTAACAAACCATTTCATCCGACACCATTTCTAGCATGAAAATATAGACTGCAAAAAGGCAGTAATTGTAGAGGAGGGCGATTATATTTTTATTTGAACTGAAGGGGGCGTGCACGCAGTCAACGCCAAAACTGCGAGATTTGCTCTTGCTTTACAAATAGAGTACCAGTTATCACGAAACAGTTTTAAAGACTCAGCTATCTGACATCATTTATAAATGGCCCCATGAAAGAAATATGAATCCCTTAAAAATGCACGTATAGACGTATATCATTTTTTGTCTTTTCGTGTATTAATGAATGCGTCTTGTAAAACTTTTGGATGCAGATTTTTATTGCACTGGAAAAAGAGAAAGTTTGAATATCGTAAGATCTTGGTTGGTAGTTTGTGGTCCGAAGAGTCCTTGAACGACCTGGTCTGGTGTTGTCTGCTTATACGCAATTCATTCTATTTTTCTAAGCTTTTCGATCATATTTAGTATGCAAAGGAAAAGGGATCCTCATATGAATTTTTTCGCATACAGATAATGGAATGAATAAAAACAGCAATAAAGCAAATAAATTCCATTTTGAAGAAACGACAAACAATAAGAATAAAATTATTGGCTACGCTTGAAGTTTCTTATTTAAAGGACACATACCATACATCCTCAACATTAACGTAATAATAATCGTCATCAATGTTGCAAACCATTTTTGTGTTCATATTTTCACATAAAATCAAGATGAACAGGAATCTTCTTATTGTCAGTTTACCTTATCCTCGACCAATCACCCAACTCGAATGGCTACATTTCAGCAAAACGAAGTGCTTATTGCATTTATCAAGATTGCAATTGTAAGTAGAATTACTATGAAATGGTGATCGTGATAATGATTAAAATGATTAAGATTATTGTTTGTGATATTTGTAGTAAGCAAAAAATAAAGTGGAGTAAGGAATCATAAGCCATAAATATTGAAAGCCAGAAACTTTTTTCCGAAGAATATGAAAACTTGCGATAAAAGTTTATGTTGTGTTGTAAGTGCTAACACATAGAAGTGTACTTACCGCAACAAAACCAAAATAGATGGAAAATGAGCAATATTTCATTACTCGTAGTCTATACGATATTTTGATACGTAAATAAAGTACGTAGTGGAGATTGTCTAATCCTTTACTAGAAACCCATATCGCACATATTATATATTTTTTAAATGTGATCTTTCTTGCAAAGAAATAAAATAATATGGAAGCAAAAATGCAATACGACCACTGGTTTTGGTGGAAGAATGGTAAGAAGTAGCTGAAATGACAGAATTATGACTCGCAAGTTTTTTTTCGAAGGGGAAAAACGCTTTAGAGCGACTTATCTGTATAAAATATGACACAGTCTTCATGAATCTTATTAAGATAGGAACGGACGGCGACGGCAGTATGAGAGCACATTTTTTTCTGTTTCTTCCACTTTTTTTCTTATGCTTTTGTTTATGAGGGGCTCCAGGAGTATAAAAATGTGATAGGATATTATAGAAAAACGTGATTTTTTTCTTTCTCTCTAAAAAAAGAAATCTTGTATTACTTGCTTACTTTCTACTGAAAAAAATCCCTCAGAGGGAGAGACTAGAGAGAGCTGCTTACTTAATAAAAATATAATGATGATAATAAGTTTGTGTTACATTAATTCTCGCCTTTTTTACCCGCACACGTACACGTCCCCTGCCACATAACTATATTATGTTAAGCAAGTTAAGAAGGGCAGAAAAAAATATATATCTGTGTTTCTTCCGCCGTTGTTCTTCTGCTTCCTCAGGCTTTTTTTACGCTGCTTTTCCTTTTGCTGGGCTTGCTTTTACTTTGAGAAGAATTTGAGATCAAGTCAAGTCTCAGGACTCAGACCTGCCAGCAAAGCTAAGGAACAAGAAAAAATATGGGACGAGAATGTATGAAGTTTAACGCGCTTAAATAATTATTATTATGCTTATAGTATTTACCATCCACCGCATTTCCACCTCATTATCATCATCATAACCATATTAATATTAGTATATATCTTACTCCGTGGAATTCTCGTGAAAAAAATACAAAAAAGTTGGCTTCATTTTGGGCTAAACTACGTAAACTGTAATGCCATAAGTGCTGCTCCTGTAAAGTCTTCTTTTCTCCCTGTTACCCATCCTCTTAAAGCACCGCCGTGCTCAAGATAAAGTCAAATCGGACCAAAAATTATTGCTTCAATGGAAATACACTCTAGTTACTTCATTTTCTAGAGAGAAAAAAATAAAGAAAGCCGGGGAATAAAAAACCGTCCTGTCGGTAGTAGTCTCTCTACGCTTTACCTTGGAGCTGTGATGCCAGAAAAACAGAAAGTCACATTCATAATAAGCTGATAATATGGTGATGATAATACGTTGTATTATTCTTCCTCTGCTGCATCGTGTGTGATATATGACTTTGTGTTATAATAATGCATAACAATAATAATATTTCTGAGAGAGAGAAGAAGCGCTGGAGATGGAAGAAATCCACAGAAAAAAATGGGCCAGTTTTCTCCTTACACCCAAGTCAAGTCTCATCTTCTCAGCCGCAGAGCCAGAGCCGCTGTAAGTTAAACTCTATATAGCCATGTCATTTACTCTATCGTGGAAGCATATTACATAGAGCAAGGAAATGGTAAATGACAGTGATGGCGATGGCACCCTTTTTCTCTATAATATATCGCTTAAGAGTTTCCTTTTTTAGAGAAAAAATCTTCACACATTCTCAACATCTCGATTTTTAGTCGTTTTTTCTGTTAACTGTGTAGCGAAAGAGAAAACATAATATATAATAATATCATACACTTGACTCTTCTTCTTGAACATAATAATGCAGTTCATCTTCATCCACTTCTTTAGGTTACACAATTCCATAATAATAAAAAAGAATAAGTCCTGGGTATTTTTGGTAAGGAATCGTGAACGATGAACTGAATAACTGAACGTGTGCGTTTCATCTTCATCATTATCATCATTCCGCTATCAGCTCCACCATTATACTCTAATGCCATATTATTATTATGATTATGCTTGGTGGTGGTGGTGGAGAAAAAATACCCTCTTTCTCTACAGATTTTTTTTGCTTTGCTGCCTTTTTTATTCGTTGTATTTTTTCATCTGGGCCTATTACTACCTAAGTCAAGTCAGTCAGTCAGCATCATTTCCGTTCTGGAAAAAATCCTAATTGAATTGCTTTTTTTGGATTGCCTTGACTTGGCTCATGGTAAAAATATATGGCGTGGGATGGGATAATATGATCAAGTTAAAGTGTATCAAAAGTGGTGAGGTAGCTGCTACTTTGTTGTTATCAGGAAATTCCTTTTGGATGCAGGCGGAATTTAAGGAACATCTTTTTAACAAGTCGTACTAATATTATTTTGTGACTTGACTTGAGTTTTAGGAATAAATATAAAAAAAACGGCAATTTAGACGAAGCAAAAATAGGATTTTACTCGGGGCTCGTCATAATAATATACAGTTTTAGTTTATCGGCTTTAACCTGCTTGTCCCATTTGGGCTATGAATATATTTTAGAAATGGAGATATATATGTAATGCGTGTGTGTTATACTGCTCTGCTGAAATAATGGCCATTTTTCATTTCCTCTGAGCCACTTCAAATTCTTTCTCGCTTTCAATATTTCTTCTAGCTTTTTTCTTAAAAATAGTGAAAATGGAGTTTCTTGCAGGAAACGAAAAGTGCAAATGAGTCTTTTAGCCCACCCCATGTGATTATGGTTATCGATTAAAAAAATAATATAAGGGACTCGAGCTTAATATGTAAAACCTGTTCCCTCAGCTCAAGTGGAAATACATATATTTAAGCCATGTGATGATGAGTATAAACGTCTCTGCATTTACGTAATGTAATGATAGTGGTGATGATGGTTTTGATGAGACGAGAAGCTCATCATAGACACCACCATGATCATAATAATATTGGAAAGCTGTAACCATTATTATGACTCTCGATCTATCTTAAGAGATTTCTTTCTTGGCCGTTTTCCATAGATTGAGAATATTCCTTTTTAATGGTATTATCATCGCCGTTCAAGCGAACCGCGTTCCTCTCATCGCTATCATAAGGGTGAACTTGGTGAACACATTGGGGTAGAGTAGAATACGATTTCATACAAACTAAAAGTCTTAAATTTTCTAATTTTAGATTATGTTTTTTATCAGGTTTGGGCAGTTTTTTAAAGAATAATAACATTAAAAAAATTTGAAAATATGATTCAAAAAACTTCCTCCGAAGCAAAATTATTCACTTGTCCAAGTCCAAGTATTACTCGGAGATGCAAATAATACACATTCAAGAGATGCGTAGGTAGAAATCTCGAAATCCTAAAAATTGCAAAGTATTTCAGAAAATAAATCTGAGAATGTTATATTCTGAGAAGTTTTTTAGCCTTCAGTTTCAAACTAAAAGTGAGCAAAGGAAAGGGTTAAAAAGACAAGTGGCTGAATACATAACAATAAAGTATGAAGGTTTTTTTGTTAGGATAAAATTCAACCCTTTTGTAAACATTTTCTACAATACTTTTGGCTACTCAACATATCACGAACCAGCTTTTGACTTTGGTAACAACGTTAAGAATCAAAAAGAATAGAAGCTACTAAAGTGCTCCTTTTTACTGCGCACAAAGATATTTTTAGAAGATAGATCATGAGACTAGGCTATGTAACTTCTGATATTCTTCTTCATATTATTCAATCCGCTTATATCTCATTCATAATATTATGTGGAATATGAGCATCACGATGATCATACGATACGATTCATCTCATCAGCTCAAAGCCAAAAGCAAGATAAAATGAAGATATTGAAAAGAAGTATAATAAAAATATTATGAATATTGCTATTATTATTATTATTATTATTGTTAAGTATTGATGATATAAAAGGCCACGGATACACAAAAGAACGTGGTTTATAAGAACATGACTTTGGTTTTCAAAGGATTGCAGGTATAGTATTTATCATATAAAAAGGAAGAAAATGATCCGGTTTTTCGGAAAAAAGTTGGAGTTCAAAGACTATTGACTTAGCCTATTGAAAAGGGATTTTGCCAATTACGACCAAAAAATCGTTATCGTTAGTCAGAGAGATATCAATTTGATGCTTTATTGTATTTTCCGTATTTGTGTTCAAACCCACGCATAGCATTCAAGGTTAAATGTTACAGCATTTATTTTGAATCAAGTAGGTAGAGATACAAAAACTTTTATTGTACACAAATTTAAAAAAAAGCGAATTGGGTACTATGATCATATATAAACTAATAATTTAGTCAATAAGAATACATAAGTATAGAATATAAATAATTTAAAAATAAAAGCTTCAATTTTAATTATAAATAAAATTAACAAAAAGAAATATTATACTGATGTTAAAAGTGTTAGTAGCAAATAAACAGTTAGCAGTTTTTCAAACTAGGTATTATTGCAATAAAAAAAATATTGCCTTCAGCCATAAAAGCCTCCATAACCACCTGCAACGATAAAAATACAAATTGACAATGTTTCGTTATTGTTAATTTCATTTTAAAATGATTTTGCTAATGCATACATGAACAAACATGCTTATCTTGACTTGATGCGTTGATGACACGTATTAATAATTTTGTTCAATTGTGCTACTTACCGTATCCACCATGTCCATACCCGCCAAATCTTCCGAAACCCCCGCCACCTCCATAACCTCCATAGCCTCCATATCCTCCGCCGAACCCTCCACCACCAAATCCACCGCCAAATCCACCCCCTAAAAATTGATAACAGACATGCATATAACGGACAATTCA
>JAQFYG010001756.1:0-17373 GCA_034694325.1 Entomobrya corticalis | reverse complement strand
CGTATCAGTAGGCACATACTTAATTCTCCAGTGGAAACTACGAAATGTTTTGTTTGTCTGTCTGTTTTGAATTACTCGAAAACAGAACTGACAATGTGAATGCAAATTGAGTACAAAATGGTTTCCAGTAAAACATCCAGTAAATCATCTCATGAATTGTTTGTTTGTGTAGCTTTTTTAACTATTACTGCCATGTACAGTTGATGAATTTTTTAAAACTGCCATGCAAGTATTAAACATTGCCAATTTTATACAGAATTTGTCAAACGTCTACAGCAATCTTTCTGTACCTTATGATGCAAACCAATTTTGATGGCTTAATTTCTAATTTTATTGCGTTTCAAAATAAGTTCGTCTTTTTCACCATCAACATCAAGTGTATATAGGAAAGCAAATAGAAAGCATGGATATTTTATTTCAATTATTCGTATTTAAGCAAGATATAATATTTTTAATGAAACGTTTACAACAAACTGCTAAAATCGATATAAAAGTCTAAAAATGCAGGATTTCTCATAAGATGTTGCGAAATCTTGACTGTTGGCTCATTCCAGATTTATTCCTATATAGCACACTACCACATTTCAAACTAGAAAAGTAATACAATACATTTACATTGAAGCTCGTGAATGAAGGAAGACGATGTGTTAATCATATAAATTGATACACAATAGCAGTTTGAACCGAAACCAATTTCTATTTTTATTGTGTACATTAGTATTATTATATGATATCCAATCTTCAAAAATCAGTTGACTGATATTATTATTCCTCACGTGTACCTGTCAGCACAGATATCATTTTTGATACTTTCCTTTTTGTGAATGAAATCAAATATGCGGGTCGTGCACTAAACATGTTCATTTCTATGCTGATCGTTCATGAATGTAAACATTGCATTGCTCATGAAAATAAACTTCTATTTCGGTAATGCAATCTAAATTGAAATCTATAAGGTATTTATGGACTCTTTTGAAGCATACCAGTTCTGTTTTTTTCATTCTGGAAAGATAACGAACAAATATACACAGCATACAGGTAAGTAAATACAGAAACCATAAAATCCTTTTTTGATTCATATTACCCCTATGAATTTAAAATAACCCTTTACGTAAAAAAAGACTCTTCAAGGGTTAAAAAATAAAAACAGTTTATACGCCATCATCTCAGAAAAAAATAGTTTTACTTTTGAAAGTGAAATTCATGTAAAAACGCACATGCTATATAGCATTCTTTTTGCTTGAGACAACCTGAACAAAGTAAATATGGAATCAAGCTTCCAGCCTTTTTACTCTTTTCTCAATGCACTTTACCTACATTTACTTACCAAAACATAAAATGTATATATATTTATTAGAATTCTGTGTACAGCGTTTTATTTCATACCTGAAAATAAAGTTTATATCCCCTTTAAACAGAAACAATTCGCATGAGTCTCTTTTAGAAAAAAGTAACTTTATTTACTCGTGTGTATAGTGACTACTTGCTTTTGGCTACCTGCTATAAATGAAAAACCCATGTTCTTGACAATATTATCAACACTGGTGCTCCCGTTACTTGAAACCTGGCTAGATGATATAGTCATCCTCCAGCTCCAATTCCAGTCGCCAGGTTATAGGAACAAAGTGCTCACGAAGCATTTTTCGTGCACAAGGGTATGAGGGTATGTTATGTACACAGAACGAAAGGTGAAACTGTAAACAAGTATGCATCTGAAGCGTTCAGCCAACTCATCAATATAGCTATATACATGCGAGAGCCTTAAAGAGAGAAAAAAAGATCGAGAAATAGAAGCAGCATCAGTGCCTCCACAACGACGACAAGTGCACCAACTTTTTGCGTCAACCGGAATAAAATGCCTGGATTTGTAATTTTTATGCAAATGTCAGCTCTCTACGACAATTGTGGAAAGAGGTTTTATCAGGAAGACGAGTTTTATCAAAATCAACAGAGAGCGAAAAAAAGAGAGACGAGACTGGTGGTGGTACTGAATGGGAGAAAAAAGACAGCTCAACTCTATTTCTATGAATATATAAACGACCTCTCTCTTTCTCTATCGTCCACACACCATACCACACCACTTGAAGCATTGAAAAAAGAGAAGTCGTTACATTAATGTTGTTTTGCTTCCGTAAGCGAAAAAGTTAGAAAAAACGAAGGATGGTGGTAACAGTGAAAGCAGTTTGGTGTATGGGTCATGGGTATATTTTCCTATAAACTGTATGTTGTGATGTTGTGTCATTCAGCAATGAACGTGCTATATCTCGCTGTTAAAATAGACGTGCCATATCACCTGTAAATTTACAAGAAACGCGACCCAAAATATCTACCTAGCTACCTATGTCAACGACATCTCTTTGATGACAATTTTTATCCCTATAAACTTTATTGTCCTTCATTCTTCCTTCCACAGAAAAAATAGCCCCTCTTGTCGCGTTTTGCTACTGGCTTATCTTACATTTCAAGCTCTCTCTCTCTCTCTCAGCGCTCGTGACGGATTAATCGACTCCATTTTTATGTTCGTTTTGCTTCTTTTTACAACAACAAAGAAATAACATTAAGAAGACATGTGTGCAAAAGTGGAAAAATATAGATAGGTAGTGGCAGTGGCAGTAGCGACCAGAGAGATACAAAAAAAGTCCATTGAGAGGAGAGAAGATGAGAAGAGGTACTTCAATTTTGCAGGTTTCTATTCCATATTTATCGAGAGAAAAAATTATCTTCCACTCCATATATAACTGCAGGAAAGAGAGACCTAATAAGTTCTTTCTGGAAAAAAGGAAACAAAAGAACCCATTTCTTAAATTAAATATGAGTTCACTAGCTCACCCTAGCCGACCCTCAAAAGCGAAGTATACCTTTGAGTACATATGTATATGTAGTGATCTAACACTATAGCAAGTTGCAACACTTGTCAGTCTTTGAAATCTACTCTGCAGCTAGATAGAAAGTTTGTTAAAACCATAAGTTATTTATAGACTGGCACAAAGCTATTTGCTGTAATTATTAATGGAGGGATCTACGTTTTGTAGCTGCACACACAGCATCAATAAAAAAGTGTTACTTCTTAACACTTCTCGTGCTTTCCAGAGCTTGTTCAAAAAACTTGAAAAAAGATAACACTTGGGCTAGATATAAAATATGATACAAATCCAGTAGAATCCTTTAGTATCCACATGCACAAATCTCTAATTATCTACGGATTCTCTAACAATTGTATTTACATATTTTTGGTGTATTCTTCTCTTCTCAAGCGTGCTAATCTGATACACTTACACAATGGGCTATTCTTTCTGTCGACACGATAGGAAAAGTCGTACACCGTACACGAGCCATCTGCAACCAGGCGTTGTCTGATGACACATGAAACAAAGGGGATGAACATTGATGATGATGCATGTTCTCTTCTATTCAATCTCATTACTTTAGACTTCTTTACAAATTTCATTTTCAAAAGAACTTCCATACTATTTATATATCTGCTTTTACTACACACTACACTGTTTAGTTGCTACACGTTTTACGTAAGTCTCTCTGGCGGTTCGCTGATTTTCCGCTTTGATAATATTATGCGGTACAAAAGCGCGGACCTCACTGTCAAGGTGTAAATCAATCTGTACAGTGAAATACAAAAGAGAAAGTAGAGAATGGCAATTCGATTTGTCTCTTGAGTTCCTTCCTTGCTCAACACTTAAGTATCATGTATACATGTTTATATATAACACTTTCGCCCTTTTCACTTCACTTTTATTGTCTAATAATCATATGATACAGGACTCACACAATGATATCCTTCACTTCCCCCTTCATTTTTGGTTAACCACCACAAAATCATCATCAGCATCTCACGGTAACCTGCAACATCCTTCTTTCACCTCCTCTCTCGTCTCTCTATACTCACTTTCTTGTACAAAGGTAGGTTAATATTGTTGGTTATGTAAGTGGCAGGTATATGACCATGGTCATACTATGTACATATAAAGCTTTCGGAACCTCGATTCCATGAAAATCCAGTTCTCTTCTTCCCTTCTCATGCCTAGGAAATCCAATAATGTGAGAAAGACGTGTGTGTATTTTCTTCATTTCACCTCATGCCTTCTTCCACACGCTAGCCACGAACAAAGGTGGAAACCATATATAAAATGGATCATTTGCAGCAGTTGAATAAATGTGCCTTTGAGCCATTTTACTACTACTACTACTACCACGTATTAGTAGCAGAGCTTTCTTTGTGTATGGGAAAGAGAGAATAGAAAAAGCAAGTCAACTAAAATTCCTTTACTGCCACCGCACACCGACCCTAAATAAATACGTTACTTACACACCACCATGGTAGTTCTCCGTGTGGGTTAAGTAAAAATATATATACATATTATATAGATTGTTCGCTTACAGTTCACAGCTTCCCAGCATTATTTACTTTTTACAATGGGCTATATATTCGTTTTGCATGCACAGCTTTTCTTTCTGCGTCTTTTTTATATCTAAGCTATTGTCAAAGTTGAGGAGGATATATATTCTATTCACACAGTCAAGAAATCAGAACTAATAATTCTAGCATCCTCCTCCTCTTCTCCATTCAGTTCCCAAAAGACCACCTACGTTCTCACTGATCTATAAATACTACACACACAGAAGAAGTTTGAATTTCTGAAATAAGAGCAGTAGTGCTTGCACACCTATCGTCTGCCTGGTATCCTTACTATAACGCATCATTCTTGCTTACCCAATTCACAATTCCCATAGAGTTGAGCAAAAGTGTAAGCAAAAAGTAGAAAGTGGCACGATGGCAGGCAAAGCAAAAGCAGAGACAGGAAAAGGGTTTTTCTTTTTCGCATTTTGTGGTGAATAATGGCAGTGATCAAGGAAGCGACATAGCAAAGTACATGATAATGTATCTAAAACTACACAAAATGTATACATTTCTTGTTGCAGAGCAGTCACTAGTCAAAATTTTTATATAATTCTACCACACACACAAAACTCTTACAACTACTACTTGACTCTCTCTTGTTCTCCTCTTTCGTCGTAATAGTGCTGAATAATAAGAAAAACCGAACATTTTCAATTCTCTCTGGCTGGATGTGTGGTTGCTTTTCAACAAAATTGAATACTGAATACTTTTTCTCCCTCTCTACTTCCCTTTCTCTCGCTCCGCTCTTCGATATACGCGGCTCTTCTTCGTCTTGAACAATTTACAAAGGAGTCAGCCGGTTGTACATTATACAATTTCTTTTTCTCCATTTTTTCTCTCCCATGCGCTTCCCTATACTCGATGAAGCATGTCACTAGAAAAGTTAACGAAATGAATGAATGAAAAGGCTAAAAACAATACAACAGAAAGACGCTTTTCCCTCTTTTTCCCTTATTTCAGCAGCGTTCTCAAAGGAGCGTGCTGGGAGATTTCCTTGTCTGTCATCATATGATGCAGTGTGTCCTCGCTTACAAAGAAAAAGTTCAAAAGCGTGTGCGAACAAAGGTAATATTATTGCTCTGACGTTGTTCTTGTTGCTGATCATGAGAATGGGAAAGTTTAGATACGACTGCATTTCGAGGAAAATAATTTTTGTGCATTTGACGTTAAATAGGTATATCACATGAGAAAAAACTGTGATTTGAGATGATGTAATATTTTTGTTCTAAGGAAAATTCTTTAAGATACTTTGATTTACTTTCAGATTTAGAAAAACTTCATTATTAAAACATCTTTTAAAATGAATCATATTTTCCAGAGAGTGCGTAAATATTTTCTAAAATTAGAATTCCTACTACACAGCTACAGTTAAAAAGATACAAACATTTATACAGGTAAAAAGCATAAAACAATTCGGCATATTATCTCCGTCAACATGCTTGTCAGCATTGTGTTCGCCTGATGATAGCTTTCACTTGTTTCCAAAATTTCTAATAACTATAAAAATGTCCAGCCGACTTGCCATTAAAACTAAATATAAAAGATGTAGTATTTACACGGGTAGATAAAGAAAGCGCTATTTCGGACGTGATGCACGTTTTTTTGAGGAAGTTGAAAAAAAGTAAATTACTTCGCAGATAACTTTCATGCATTTGCACTTTCTTTCTTGTGGAAGAAAAAAGCATTTCAAGTGTGTATATTTTATACATTATCTAAATATTCATGCAACATTTTGGTCCTCCGCTCTACTCAGCTCCTTTATTTTTCTCTCTCTTCCGTAAAACTCCGCAGGTTTTCAAGTAAATAATATGAAATAGTACTCAAGAGAGATGTTTTTTTTCTCGAGGAGGAGGTGAAGGTGGAAAAGGAGGAGGCAAGACCGACAGCAAGCATAAACGGTAGATTAAATATCGATCTTAGCTCCATGTATACGACATTTATAAAGGTAGTTTGTTATATTTATAAAAGCTTTAAAAAATACACAGCCTGTCCAATAATATAGAACACGGGCACGAGAGGGAGAGAGATGAAACAGTATAGTAGCAGACGTATAAACTCTCTTGGGTCCAAGTAATCTCAATGATTTTCACATACACGTAACGCGAGCGTCAGTTTTATTTGTAATAGCTCTTGAAGCGGAAACAACTGTCTCGCAAGACCAGTCTTACGTTGATGATGCCTTATGACTCGCAGCAACATCAAACTACAAGCAACCCTTTCCTTTAGAGAAAGTGGTATGATAAATGTTGATGAAGTGGTTACATTATTGACGTGCATTAAATGTTGTTGTTGATGCCCGCCACACTGTCAAAAGCCTATATCATCTCGCTTGGTCATAAAGTTGACGTTGCGTTGGTATGCTAAAGTTATTTTCTTGTTGTGTAGTGTGATGTAAGTTATAAACGATTTAAAAATAGCATTCCTTCCACTACTTTTGCCTCCACATTTAAGCTATCAAGATGCAGTTTCTTTATGACTGGTTTTCTAATGAAATGTGTAGGATAGGATCTGAAAATCTATGTAGTGGAACATAAAGTGTCCTAGAGCGTCTCTTATTTATAGTGCTGGAATGAGTTAATATGCTAATGTTCTACTTTTAGGTTAGTATCGCGAGAAAATTACGTTCCTTATGGGTAGTGAAGTATGGGACCACACACGTTATCGTTGTGTTTTCTATAGTTATTTTTCAATATTTATAGGTAGGTATATGTGCTGAATCCTTGTGTCAGTTATATAGTCGTTCTAGTCGTTAGTTGTATAACATTTATAGTACTTCAAGGTTCATTACTACCTTTTCTCTCTGGTTCATGCATGACCACTCGCTTGTGCCTAGCTGTAGTCTTACAATAACTATGATCATTGTCATCGTCTCATTGTACTCGAGTTGGCAAGATTTTGTCTTTCAGAATTTTATATACGTTAATGCATTGCGTGAACCTGATCACTGCTTCGTTAGACATATTTGTCTTGTAAATTTTGAAAAATAATTGTACGTATAATCTCTTATTATTTAATCTCAGACTGATACCAAACACAATAATCATTTCGGAGCAAGGTCTAATGTTTTGAGGTTTAGGAATATTGAAATGGGTAAATACGTTGTAATTTTTTCAAAAATGAATTAGTTTTGCACATGTATTTCAGATTTGTAGGAGCGTATTGTAATTAGAATTAGACACATTCTTCTGAACCATGTTGCAGATGAAGAAAGTAAACTTATATATACTTAAATAATAGTTTACAAGTAGTTGAAAAAAGCTTATTGATGGCTAATTGAATAATGATAATACAACTTCAAAAGAAATAGTTAAAACTGATCGTTAGTTCAAAATCAACTTATGTTATTAGAGTTATACTTGAGTTCTATTTTGTTATACATGAGTTATTGCAGTTTTTCCAAAGTTGATTTTTGAAATATTATGATACTTTTTATGAAGCATTTTTAATAAAATAAACCATGTTTTTCAATACATTAGTTAAATTGCAATTCATAACAAAATTAGTGATATGATAGTTATATCATTATAATCAGTGATGGGAGGTGTTTTAGTATTAACTTCAAAGCTGGTTAAATTAACTGAAAAGCCGATTTTTATTCTCAAATGAATACTAATTCTTATATCTACCAATTTTTACATGCTCAATAATAACAAGAAATTGAATTAACAATTTCACAGGTCACATAAAAACGGCCTTTTCATAACTTCATTGGGACTCGTCAAAACATGCATAATATGCAAAATCAACTGAACTATGGTTGCGTTGCGAGAAGAGAAATACGTACGTGGTCAGAATCTAAACGAGAGATAATATTTTGGCGTGTGTACGCACGTATAGCGTTTTCACGCTCCAAACCTGTTCCGTTTCCTTCTACAACGAGCGTTGAGAATTCAATGATGTGATTCCTTGTTAGTGCAGCCTATGTGCATGTTTTTATAATAAACATATTCAAATCTTTATGATTCACAGTACATGATTTTGAAAACATAAATTCATAAATTTGCACACTCTGTCATCCATTTTGTTTATAAATTCAATAAAATTGATTCAATCGCAAATAAATGCATTATATAATGATACGCTCTAAGAACTACCACGTATACAACAACAGGAGCAAAGCATACAGTACAAGAAAAAATTGAAAAACATTTTGTATGGCTCACCCCCTCCACAGCATTCCCGTAACACGTCGACACAACTGACACAAGAAAGTTTGCTGAACATATCCAAACCAAAGAAATTCCTAGTTCTCCTCTCAGTCCACAACGACTGCTGTTGCTTTTGGCTTGAAGGATATTCCGCCGGCTGATGATGAAAGTGATTCTGATTGTATGACTTTTCCAAATCTTTGTTGCCGTCTTCCTCGCTATTATTATCAAGGAGAGCTTCTTTCTCTGTGTCTTCTGCCGCCGCCAGCTTTCGCCGTAACTTTCGAATTCTCAGTTTCTCTTTGCGAGTAAGCTTGTTATTCTGTTCATTTGGGACTAATGCAACAGCAGCACTGCGCTGATCTTTTTCAACTTTTTTTGAAGAAATGGTTCTACCACTGCCAGCAGAAGTAGTAGTTGCAATAATAACTGGGGAATTTTCGCGAAGATAATTTGCCGAATTTCGATAACTTTTCTCTTCTTCTCCCAAAAGGGAATTCTTCGTTTCCGTCTCCGTTGAGCTGCTACTATCATCAATACTTCTCTTCTTTTTTCTTTTGCTGGTGGTTGTGCGACTGCTGTTGGCACTACTACTGTTAATATTATCTGCTGTGGTGATTTGATCCGAATCATCAATAGAATCTTTTTCTCTTGATAAACTCAGATCGCTGTTCAAGCTTTCTACACATTCTCCACTAGTTTTCGTTAGAGAATCAGAATCACGCCCTCCTATACTGGTCTGAACGTCTTTTTCCTGTGTGATAAATACCGAGAAATACGTTTTTAAAAGCTTTGTAGAAAAAATGATAGGATATGTCATTCAAAAACAAGAATGAAAGGTGACTATACAAATTCAAGATTATAAAAGTATTACTACTAAATTATTTTATAAAAATCAGGTATAATTTTATCTTTAATCTGAAATCCATTAACGCGTTTCCTGAAGACAGGAGATTGCCTTTCATTATTTATGTATTGATAGTAGTTTTTCTTTCTCTTTTTAATAAACAAATCATGTAATAACACGTCCACATTCAACTATGAAAAATACCATTATTGTAACGTAAGTGTGCAAATATTCTGTTTATTTATTTTTATATGAAGTATATTAAATAATGTTGAATAAAAGGATTTATGATACTTCTAAAAATTGGATATTATAGTGGTTTTTCTCTTATTGTATGTGTTTATGCGCCCACACTCTTATAGTTGGATAAGTTCAGTCAATAGAGTTTGTTACGTAAACGTAAAATTTTCACTTTGTTTCATACAATACAAATAATAGAAAATTGCTGGTTGTATACGGATTATGCATGCTAAAATGAAACAGGGTACACAGTGGTAAATACCATCTTGTCCTTGATATCAGCTCGCAATACATGGTGTTTAGTCAAGTGATAAAATATAACATGGCACGTGGAATGCCCACATATTTATAGTACAATGTAACAAAGACATTCAAATAAAAACATTACGTAGCATAAAATTTGAAAAACAAGTCTCCAAGTATAATATGCACTTGTGCATACACGCTTCGATAAGTAAAAGGGACGCGAAATTGCATGGTGTAAGATTAAACATAAATTGTGAGAATGATCAATGATAAAGCATTGTACATATTTACATATATATTTAGCGAGCTTGTAAAAGTAAATACCATTCAGCAGTCATCATGATGACAGGGATTGGTCGTTTTATCAAGGAAGGTAGGTGATTCAATTAAGGAAATGAAAGAGAACGAATAGAATTTGATGAGATGCTTGCTTGCTTTAAATCAATCTAAAGGATACTACAAAGGTCCCATTTGCTAGAGTACTTTTGCTAGATTACAGGAAGTATTTTATAGAAATGACTAGTGTATCATTTGCCATGTCTTATAGATATTTGTGACGATGATAATGTTCTTACCTCTATCTATATTGGAGAAATATGCAACTCTATGCTGTGACGACAATATCAACGATATCAAGGTTTCCAATTAGGATAACTACTAAAGATACAGCAGATGCTTTCGAAGTAAGTCCAGAAAGTGATGAAACAATGAAATGCAGGTTGCTGTGTCTAGAAGCAATAAAAATGAACGAACGAGCAAATCCACTACTAAACAACCTTATCCACTGCACTCGTACGCTAACTCAATTTCAAAACCGTTGATGGCGCACAGGATAAATACTTAACTCGCATGATTGCTTATGACATAATTATACATAATAACTTGCCTTCTATTTACCTATATCAATTACAAAATGTTATTGAAAGAGATGAATAATTCATGGATGGATTTTAACTTGGTGTTTATAAAAACCAATACTAACGCCTAGCCGCCAATATAATATGACGCATTTATAGATTTTAGTCAGCGTTGTTTGAATTAACTTGTCCTAATTGTTAAAAAACTCATAAGATTTGACGGAATCATCATCCCATCAACCTCCATAATATCATAAGTAGAACCGATATGACCATAAAGTAATTATTGTAATGATGATTTTAATAGGATGCTGTCGTTTAGAAATACACACGCGTTATATATTGTGCAACTGAGGCGCATATATAGATTAAACGCAAGAATGACCAACATATCTTTCTTACAGTTTGGTAGTCATATTTCCTAGAATCAATAAGACTTGATTATAATAATGGTGGAGAACAAAATAGGGTAGGCAGCGAGTATAGTATGAAAGTGCATAATCCTCATATTATTGCATGTTTCTCCATTTTCTTGATGTGCGTATCCTGACAGTACTACTCAAAAACTCAACTACTAGTGAACCAAATTAATAAAGATTCAATTCTGCCATTCAGTCATTTGACATAAAGAAAACTGCATTATATCACGCAGTTGTAGTTTTATGTCTAGTCGATTGTATGTATGCAAAAAGAAGAGAACGTAATATGTATAAAAGTAATTCAATATAATATTTTTTTGTAAAAACTAATGTTTAACGGGTAAACTTAGACTTATAAAGGTTCTTTTTGCAAAACTAGGCAAGCAAGCATTCTTTACAGACAGACACAATTTTCAATAACTTTGGTTTCAATTTTCTGATAAATATTTTCCTATAATAGCTAAGCAAATCAAGTTATTACTTTCTATTAAGAGTTTCATTTCTCAGTTTGTGACGCAAAAAATACCTGTCAGGAAAGCTGTACTTAAAAGGTAAACTTAGTTTTTTTAATATACTCTGTCACCTTATAGTGATGGAAATTACTTACTATACTCCATCAGACGAACACATGAATGAAAGATTTACACAATCTATGTAATTACAGACTCTATAAATTAAAAATAGGCTTACGTAACTTGTGCGAATTTTCTCACGTGTCTATTTCTAATCATTTTGAAATAAAGAAAGGAACTTACCATGAACCAAAGGTGTCGTGAAGCACAACAAACGTAAATAAACTTTGATCTTTGCTTAGGCTTTTGTGTAAGTATTCGGATTCAATGAATACAAAATGAAGCGTAGATTTGTATTTAAAATTAGTCGCAGACAGTGGTCAAGACAAAAATTGTGTGAAGTATTTAAAAATGTAGAACTGCTAGAGCTCAAGCTCAGGACGACGTTAGACTGGTATGCAATTGATAATCGCACATGAGTAGCAGACTACATTCAAAGTCTTTGCTTTTAAGCAAAGAAACATGAAGTATTTAATTTCCGGTCCTCTTGAAATGCCTAGTTAAACAATATTATGCTTTGACAAATTAAAAGTTCAAGAAGCAATTTTCAATATTAAGAGTAGAAACAAAGACGCTGCTTTTCTCTCTGCACAACAGAGCCAAAACTCTTGCAAAAGATGAATGAGATGTTGGTTGGTTTTGTAATACAAGAAGCACTTATAAAAATTGAACTTTATACACATTCATCATGAAGAGACTATAATAATAAGTCCTGTAACGGATGTCCATTCAGCCACTAGTACTCGCTCTTTTTGTTCTGACGTCTGTAATGTTCTCACAACCAGGTCGACTTTCTTTTGAGTGACTGCTGTCCGCTCTGCATTAGCTATACATATATTTGACTGACAGGAAGCAGAAGGAAGAGTAATAAGAATCAACAACATGGAAGATGTAACCAAACATATCCAAACCAAAACAACCTCTGACATTTATTTGGGGAAAGTTATGATGATTATGTCTCGGTTAGTCTCAAGATAATAGAAAGAAGAGCATTGAGGAACCTACTTAAGTAGCTATACCTGTGTAAGAAGACAGTCATATCATAATAATTCAGAGTGGCATAGTCATAAAATTTCCTGCATGTTCCTCCAAAACCCAATCGGCAAGGAAAATGACAAAGATGTACTAACATTGTCCATTCTGTTAGTCCTTGGAGCATACAATATGTAGGCTGAACCAGTATTTTATTACTTTCTCCTTCTACCTCTTTTTCCTTGAGTGTGCAATACGTAATATTACTTTGCTGGTGTGCAATTAACTTTTGTTTCTTTGATTTCTCTTGATCATCACGATCATTGTGCTTAATACGTCAAACGAGTCACGAAGAAAAGTTATTGTATTATGGTATCAATTTCATGTGATTGAACATTAGTAAAGCACATACCTCAATACCTCTAGCTATTAATACTTATTCGTATTTACGTGCTACCGAAATTTAGCATTTGTATGTCGTTTGGCAGCGTGTATCGTTTCATGCATATCTATCCATATTTAGTTCACTTTCAGCATTTATCATTCATCGTATTAATCGCCAGTAAACGAAGCAAACGCAGATTTAGCCTATTCGTATTAGTCACTTCCAATTTCCTATTTTAAATTGTAGACGGACTGCATGTTTTAAGATTTCTGAAACATTGCAAATAATACATTTTATTGGAATGAAGCAAAATTTTTTTCATGTTTTGTTTCTTGTTTGCAACCTTAATTAAACAGATGGCATTTTGCGCTAAAGATTCCAAGAAAGCTACGAACAAGTGAACATTATTGTCAATGAAATCCCCATTCATACAAGTTGTAAGCAAAGGACTTCTAATTTCAGAGATCCAATCACAGGAAACGTAAAAGTTGGTCAGAGAACCATTGATGATTAGATAGGTACTTTTTGGATTATATGCATTAAGCCTTTGTTTGCATCAACCAACAACAACATGGATTTTCTTTATTCAAGGACTCCACTGCTCAAGAAATACTGTGGACTCCATGTGGAGCATTTCACATACCTAAACCAAAACCATTATCCAGCACTTTCCCTTTGTCTGCTGTAGACAACACTTTCTCTGGACAATAAATAATTCACACACCTCAGTTCCTCCTTTCTTTAGCCTTCTTTGTATGAATTATGACTTCTCACTTTCTTCCTGCCCACTTCCTATTGCTTTAGTTGGGAAACGTTGGAATTGTGCGATGTGATAAATGATAAATGTTCCAATTTTCCTTTCTCCAGAGTCTCATTTGTTGTTTTGGATTAATCCTGGTAGGGAGAATCGAGAAAGATAGGTAGCTGCCTCTTTTGCTTTGAGAAGGTCGAGTTTTGTGAAGAAGCAGTTGGAATCTCTGGTGAATTTGTTCTGTATGAATTGATCATTCGAGTTGCTTATGTTGAGTAAACTGTGCAAAATTTATCTGCAGAGGAGTAGCATATGGTCTAGTGTAAGTATGAAACTTTCACATTCATTCATAAATGAACAGAAGGTTGCTTTCTTCGCTTTCACTTTGTACTTTTATGAGCTATGCTATGAAAATCCACATAAATTCAAATACAATATTTATATTTGGTGCATGTTACGGAATACTACCAGAAATAGCCCAGCTTGGGTATCTTTAGCAGTTTTAAACTATTTGAACATTTTACTTTTATTGCTTTATTATATATGACAATAGATTTTGTTAAAAATAAATTGCTTTTCAATATTAAATATCTCAACTCTATGTTAACTGATTTAAAATTAATATTTTTTAAATACTGCCATTCAAAATCTGAATTAAGACACTTCGCTCTTGTGCTATTCTACAGGGTTGTTAATACATTGCGTACGCTCTTGTCCATTCCTTGGCATTGCTAATAGCCATCTGCTTGTCCCTTTTCCACAGTTCTGCGACATCATTTGCCAGTGGGTCATCAGGATTTGGGGCACTCAGTAAAGACTGAATAGAAAGTAGAACCTTTTCTATATTTAGAGCTGGACTCCATTGATCCTTCAGAATATCTAAGCATATCCTTCCCAGACTGTCGATATTAGGGTGATATATTTTCGTTAGAAATCTAACTAGCGGTGGTGTCATAGGATATGTCTCCGGCAAAAATAGCTCGAGCTTGAAGACGCCGCCTTCAAATGGAGTTTCTTCTGGTCCTGCAATTAGCGCATGGAAATGTCTTGCATTGTTATCATCAGGTGTTGCGCTGATTCCGGGTATCGGATGTTTCATCAACTTCTTTGTCTCCGTAATGATCCTTGCTGACAATGCTGACATTTTATTAGAATAAGCATGAAATTTCATATACAACTCGATTATAACGTACGATTTTACTTTTACAATGCTTCGAATTGTAGAGTTTTGTCAATCTGGCTAATAATCAACAACAGTAGTTTGCTTTCTAATATGTAAGTAATTATGACAATAGAAGAAAATGGGTGACGGATGAAGATAATAAAGAGATGTTATTTTTCAGAAATTAATATAGTTGACTTGACAGCTTAAAGCTTAATGTTCGTAAATGTACTTATGTGCAAGTATCTGTACGAAATGGCATAGTATGGGTTTAGTTCTTTGTGCTTTGTGCAATCATACAAGTCATATTCATTCTTTAGCACTAAAAATACATGAACTGAACAACTGAAGGTTTCTTCAGAACATCGTACATTTTTATTACCTATAAATAAACTGTCAATTTTTAAAATTATTTTGGCTCTTGCAGCAATATTTCATAAAGTTGAAAATGAATCATATTTATCACATTATCTTTGATAAAATACGTAACTTGATAATATTATGCTTTCTTTCCTTTCTCTTCAGAATGCACTCTGGCATTCACTAAGCTGTAAGCACGTTTATTTCCGTTTATCTGGATAATGATTTCGATAAAAGCACTTTTATGTATCGAATGTGTATATATTACACAAATATCTATGTTCAATATTGTTTCATTGACTTTTTACGTTTTGATTTTACTGGCATTATTAGCCCTCGATAGCAAACACTGATTTCCATTAGATAAGATAAGCACTAATTATAAATTATTATAAAAGACAAATATTAAAATAAATGAACATTTTGTAGATTTATACGAATAGCTCGTTAAGATACTCTGCTGATGAATGCTTCAAAAAATCCAACGCACCCGACCAATAATCAGTTGGACTACGTTTCATAGCTTTACTAAAACACGAAGTTGATCAAAAGAAATTCTGCATTAATCATAACAAGCCAAATTGTTGTCGTGTCATACGAACTTCGTGCAGGAGAGATTTTACATTTAAGTACATGGCGCAAACAATAAGTGCATGCATAGGCCAGGCCTAGAAATCTGTTGTCTGTCATGTCATGTCATTGGACCACGGTTAAACATTACCATTACATGGAAAATACTAAGATTATTTGTACAAATGTGTACATTATCTGAACACTTTTGTACTTATAACTTATAAGTAGTATTACTAGAAATTATATAATATTGTTTGAAAACTATAATAGCTACATAATGTTATAGTTTAAGACAGAAATTAATTGCGAGGATGATGGCGTAATGATTAATATAAGCCACGAAAACGCATTGGTTGGTTTGGTTGGATGCTAAAGCCAAAAAGCTAACCTCGTGTTGGGCTGAGCTATTGTCTGCCAAAGACAACAGGCAGATTGTCCAGCCAGACAGAATAGATTCCAAACCGGAGAAGATTGATATGTGCTACGTACAATGTTACCCAACCAAAATGTTATTTGGCTTCAACAAAACAGGAGAGAAGGGTGAGGTAGAAGAATCATCTGGTCTGGAGAAACAGTGCAAATTCTACAGCTGTGCGTAGTTGTAGATTGTTTTTACTTTCATTAAAGTAGTTGAAATAATTAGAAATAATTGCAACTTTTTAAACGCAATGGAAGTCGTTGTTTATAGTAATTGCTGCATGTAAATGCTTGTTCAAAATAGTGATTTCAGATCGGCTTGGAATACAGTTATTTGTGTGAAGAAGAAAGTAATTAAATTCACTGCACATTGTCTCGCATTTGTGTGAAATCTTTTGTCTACAATTTAAATGGACATAATCAAGTAAATATAGCGCACCCACATTACAGAGGCATTTACAGAGACTGTCAAGTGTCGATTGTGTTTAAATTTGTATCTCATCACATCTCTGCAAAAAAAGTAAAGAAATGTCTTCTGTGTGAGCTTTATTTATTAAACTTTTATCCATTATATGGTGCAGCTAATTCGAAAGCTTTCAAAGCAACAATTAATTACATACAACATATTTTGATTTTATTAAGAATTGCTCAGCAGGAATCAAATTTCAAAAGGATCAAGGTAAAAATTTGATAAGAAAACAATGCTTGTCAAAATATTTTGAATTCAAATGATCTCTACTTGCATAATTTACTCGCTATTATAATGCATTCATGTGTGGAATACTTGGATTTGTAATTTATCTAATAACTTTCCATTTCTCAATTTATTGTCCATTCGTCACATTAACCAACATGTCAGATGTCATTGATGCCACACAACAATATGGAATTCATGCTTTTCCATAATAATTACCAATTTCAGTATATATCATTCGTGCAATTTCCGTTAACATTAACATAATCAAAAATAACTATTACAATTAGCTCATTGAAACGTTCTTTAAAAATTA
>JAQFYG010001755.1:0-17376 GCA_034694325.1 Entomobrya corticalis | reverse complement strand
GTTTTCTTTAAAAATTTCTTCCCTTTCTTCTTCAAAAAATACCATGATAAAAACCGGCTTATTTTATTTTGCAGCCTTATTATATTCGTATCACTTTGAACACACCATACTATTATTCCAAAATCTATAATAGACGCTCCAAAAAAAGACATGAATATTTTCAGTACATTTTCTGGTAACTTTTTATGTAAACTATGTAATCTTCTGAGAGCTCCGTTCATCTTATTCTCTACAGTTTCTAAATGAGCGTTAAATGATAGTGTACTATCTCGAATTATCCCTAAATACTTAAACAATGTTACAAACTCTATTTCACAATCGTATATATAGAGTTTAGATTGATTATCATTGCATTTTTTTCTGGAAAATCTATCCTTAGCCTTATAAAAATACATACACTTTGTTTTGTCCGTATTAATAGTAAGATTATTACTTTTACACCAAACCTCTAAATTATCAAGGCAGTTTTGCATTTTTTTCATACCTAATTCAAAATCAGTACAGTCTACATATATTACTGCGTCATCTGCGTATAATAAATAATCTAGGTCGATTGCATCTCCAATATTATTGATGAACATTGAGAAGGTCAGAGGGCCCAGCGATAAGCCAGGTACAGTGCCATTATCAATATTATAATATTGAGATTTATGATCACCATTTATAATTCTGAATTTTCTAATATCAAAATAACTATATAATAATTTTACTAAATAAGGACAAATCGGTTATCATTTGTATGTTCAAGAAATTTAGTCTTTGTATATGGATCACTACCAGCATGTAGTTTACGGTTAACATAGTATGAAGGAATTGATGGAAACGTATTCTCTGTTACACTAAACTCATTTTTGTCATTTAGAATTTGTAGGTATTCATTGTCGTGAAGACCAGTATTCAATATGACCATCATATCAATTTACATTATTCCGATTTTCTTAAGTTTACAAATCCTTCCTTGAAATTGAATGCAAGAAGACATTAAAGCTTGTGAGTTAATGGACGTTTTTTCATGGTCAAGTAAAGTATTAATTTCTTTGTCTTCAGAAGTTGATTCTATTATGCTCAAAGATGCAGTTTCAACTTCATCCGATAACTTGCTGCGTTTAGTAGATTGCATAGGAAATTTATGAAGTTCAATTAGCTCCTGAAGTATATGCAAACTTGATGGTCTTTCCGTGGGGGGATGGGAAACCATTTTATAAATTAACTCCATCCATTTGTCGTTTAGACTAGAATTTTTCAATTGCGGCTTATCACTCAAAATATTAACTTGTCTGAAAGGACTCCGTTCACCAAACGGGTGCAAGCCATTTGACAGTACAAAGTAAAAAATGTATCCAAGAGAGAATATATCGCTTTTGCTGGTCTATAAAAAGTGAAAATATTTCAGTCAGTTTAGTCTTTTCTGGTACAATTAAAAGAGTTTTCAGTACATTAATGTAATTTTTATTACCATTTTAACTTGCTGTATTTCAGCATTTTCTTTAGCATAAAACGCCTCGAGAATTTCTGGAGCCATCCAGTCTGCCGTTCCAGCAGCACAACTAACTGTTAAGCTTGTCGCTCCATCCGCAATTTCCTTGGACATTCCAAAATCTGTAATTTTCAGTTTATCGGGACGATTTAAAAGAATGTTGGCTGGTTTTAATCACGATGAAGTATATTTCGTGAGTGGAGAAGAATATCGATTGGGTCCAAGTTAACAACTTTCATTTTCATTTCGTCTTGAAGATCTATTTCAAACAGTTCCAGAGCAATGTAGATAAAATTGTCATCAATTTCAGCAAAATAATATCTCACGATATTTTCATGATTGTCCAGCTTTTTCAAAAGTTCCACTTCATTTAGTGCTTTCTCCAGGTCAATTTGAACCGAATTTAGAACTTTCACTGCGACGTCTCTGCCATGAAATTTGCCTTTGTTAACAATTGTTCCAGCGCATCCTCTCCCAAGAATGTGCGCCTTGTCGAATGAAATGAGTCCATAATTCTGGTACTTGGCGTCATGCCCATTTATTATTCCCAGTGCCCCAGTTTGTCTTGTTTCTTCGAGTGCCTCCAATAAAATCTTAAAAGCACCAACTCGAGTAGACAGAGTTTCATAAAGTAGTTTTGATTTCTCGAACGCCGTCAAACTTGCTTGGTTCTGTTTAAAAATTTACAACAAAAAACTATTATATAAATACTACATTAATAAAAACCTTCTAGTAAATATGTTTTGTTCTTACCAAACGCCCCTCATCACTTTTTCCAAAAGTATTGGAAGATATGAATCTCGTGATTAGTTCGGCACTGCAGATTGTGTTCCGTATGAGCTCCACTAAATTATTATTGATACGGAGTTTTTGCCACGATTCCATTTTCAGTTTATTTTAAGTTGAATTTTAGTTATTTTCCACTACTTGTTTTATATCTTATAATTTATAACTTCATAGCAATTACTAATGAACAAAATAGTTGTCTATTTATGAATATGATCAGTTTTAAAATAAACTGAAAATTTTATTTTAACATTATTGTGCTTCACACTCAACATCATAAGGTAATTAAAAGCCGCTGTGTTTTTTCAACAGACAATCAAATATATTATCATTATGTCAATAATGCTCAAGTGTTGACCGGTATCAAAATACATTATCTATCAAACGTTTTTGACAAAGTATGTATGAAAATGCTTAGGGTGCTTTATAATTGTTGATCACACCTTATGTGTATACGTTCAGTCCAAACGGAAAAGTAAGAGGAATAATTAACTTTTGCCTTTCGAGGAAAAATCATTTAATTCTTTTAAAAATATACATAATTGATAAATATACATGATACATAAATATTCCATTGAATAATTATTGTCTGTGAACATTAAAAATCAGCAGCATGGGAACAATATTTGTGCGATTGAAACAAACTTTTATTTCTAACACATTACTCTTTTTATTGTTTTATTTCTAAAGCCTTAACTTTTATCTTTAACCAAGTCCGACTGAAAGGAAAGATAAACCAATGTTTATTAATGGTTCTTAGTAATGTACTTACGGAACAAATGGATGATATTGTATTGGTATCTCTGCTTTACTTATTAAATGGATACAATAGTTTCAATTTCATGAGGACAGGATAGGGATCCTGAATACATGGTAAACTCCTGATTATTTTTATGGTTTTGTACTTATTTACTTCAATCATTTTATATATATACTTCAATCCAAACAGTTTTTGATACTCTTCCTTTACCTTACGTCCAGCAGGACTGAGAATGCATAAATAGTGTTTGCTTATTTGCCCCTTTATCGCAGTGTGTTTGTAATTTAGACACAATCAAACGAATAACAAACAATATGCAGCATAATCTCAGCAAAAAACGATTACATTAACACCTGGCAAGTGGGCAGAAAAAAGTTGATTGCAAATCGTAAAAGTGTGTATATAACAAAATGAGATTTTTTAAAATATTCTATTCTCTTAAAATGAATTCAAACAAAAATTATTGAATGGACCAGTCATGAAATCTCCTTATGATATTACTAGGGAAAAAAGGATAGTGCTATCCTTGTCTGCTCAGACATTTGTTGTTACAATTTGTGGTAAGATTTTGCATGCGTGTGTAAGAATTTGTAACATATAAGTAATAAACAATTATTTAAAGCTTTATGCAAGGAATATAACAAATTAGAAAATTATTTTAGGAAATAATTTTCCATGAATCAAATATCCAGTAGTAAAAATAAGTATTTATGTAGTCTTTGCATATTGTAAATGCATCAATTATAAAAGATTCCGATGACAAATCAAGTTCATTATCTTGTATAAGTGTTTGTGCAAACTTATTACATAATGATCGGATTAATGTGATGCAAGCGCTATCATTTCTGTCTTTTATCAGGCTTTTAATCTCTTCAAGATAATGTATAGCAAAACTAAATAATAATTCCTCATTTTGTTGGATGGTCAAACTTGGAGTTGAATATTTCAGAAAATCACAGAGGAAGGTAATTTGATTTTCATGAGAAAATTGTTGGAGTTCCATTTTATGGAGTGGTTGTGATTTCACATATATTTTCACGTCTTTTTTACAGTTTAATATTGATTTTAAAGTATTTCTACAAAGAGGACTATGCTGATTTGGAATTTGGTCAAATAAATATATCAAAACGTATTTTGACATTGATTTTGGAAATAACTTTTGTCAATTCGTCTATCTCTAAAGAGTATGTTCACACTTGATTTATGATTTTCCTTAGAATTTCTCTGACTGGGTAAGAATTGTATTATTTTAAAGGGATCAGTTTTTCAATCAATTTTTGAAGGTTGATCTATATGCAACCTCATTTCTAACAGTATTAGCATGCATACTGTATCGCAAAATGTTTGGCAATGAATATAAAAAGGTGCTGCTAGGAAAAACGTAAACTTAACTTGAAGTAAATTTTATATGCAGAATGGCAAAAGTTTTAAAGATAAATATCTACTTCATATAGCACGAAAACATTTTTTGTCGGGTCCGAAGTCTTTAATGCTTCCAACGGTCACTCATTCTAATTATGTTTTATTTGCACTTTTGAACGGATATGTGTAATATTTATATCTACAATAAAGAGCCATTATAGAAGACTAAATACATATATTTTATAAAATGGGAATGGCATTGAGTTTTGTTGTGATGTCACTGGGCAAGATAACATATTCCGTCAATCATAAGTCTTCATTTATTTATTTATCCTTTTGATATTTGTCAGTAAACTAAATAATGGTACAGACAAGTGTTTGCATAAAATGTTAGTAACGTACGCAAAAATAATAGATTGGTTCAATTTACCTCAGCATCATAGTGTTTCATCAAGATCTTGTGTGTTTGTAGTTTAGTCTTGGTACGTCTCTTTTGCCAATGGACGCAAGATAACAAGAATTTTGAATTTTAAAATTCATCTATCTTTAGTTAATAATTGTTTTATTTGGATTTTAAAAGTAAAACCGCGTTTATTGAATACTTTTTTAAACCAGATAATTGGATTGGATTGACAAAAGGAACCTGTCTACAAATGTTTATAAGTGTAATTAGCTACCGATGAATTTTGTTAGAACAGTTTTCATAACAAATGCAGTTAGCAGCATATAAAACAATTATTATCTTGGATGCATTACTCCCTCTATTCGTTCTTCCTAAAACATTAATCTATTTCTTTTCAGTCCTGAAGATGAACTAATGCCTTATTAAAACGTTTTATAATAAGGCATAACATACTTACCAAACAACTGATTGATTATTGCATCTCTACGGCCATTTTTATAACGTATCAAATAGATACAATATTCTCAATTTTATTATTACTGGCTAGTGCATGATCCTAAATATGTACATGGTACATATTTTGTAATGATTTTGTATCCACCAAACAAATTTGTTTTTACATATTCATAAAGTGACTACAAACAACTTCTGCTACTTTACATTAGTTTACGTCATGAGGGACTGATAATGCTTTTAAAGCAAAACATATTCCCTTGTTTGGATTTTTTGTTGCAAATTATTATGAGTTTTGCATAATCAGACCAAAACCGGAGAATTAGAGTACCCTAAGAGTGTACGAGTTGCATCAAAATTTGTAGAAAACATATTTCATTTGTAAAAGCATTGCGCAAAGTTAAAATGAACATTTGATGTTTGAACGTTATATTTGTTTGTGGGTAAACTTTTATTGCAAACTAATATTTTCTGAGGTTTTTACATTATACAGATGGTATATAGTTTAGATTGTTACATAATTTATAAATTAAAAAAAGTTGGAACATAATAAACCTAGAGGAAATAAATAAATAAGTTACAACTTTTTCACTACACAACTGCCTAAAAACTTAAACTTAATTTAAGTAACATTCAATGAATTTACTTTATAACCAACTAATAATAGTAAAAATTAAACTACTTAACTAACTAATAAGCTAATAATATACTAATTAATACTAAAATAAGCTAATTAAACAATTGCATTGTCTAAATTAGGACCAAAGATCTTTAGGAAGTCGACAATTTCTCAAACGTCCTTTGTAGATATATTTTTTATTGTGCTATTTATGCACAGCGCATCTAATTTTTTCTTACCCGTTAGGTTGGTGATGTCGCATCGTGTCGCATGGCGTAAATATCTAACCGAACCTGAACTAACCTAGCCTAACCTAACTCAAGCATACTAATTCATTGGTTTACAAGGCTATTTCAGGTCAGTTCCGGTTTGGTCAGGTTGGGTCAGGCTAGGCTTGTTCAGGTTGGGCCAGGCTAGGCTTGTTCAGGTTGGGTCAGGCAAGGTTTAGTCAGGTTTAGACCTGGCTAGGATTGGTCAGATGGGGTCAAGCTGGGTTGGGTCAGGTTTGTTCAGTGTAGTAGATCTGGCTTGTTTCGGTCTGGATAAGTCAGGCTTTTTTACATCTCGTTCTGATATTCATGTTCATCTTAACCTCTGCCGTGTACAATTTATATTTTGTTAGATTGCATAGGCAATTCAGGAACATCAGTTAGCTCCTGAAATATATGCAAGCTTGATGGTCTTTCTTTCGGTGAGTGGGATATCATTTTTTCAATTAAGTTAATCCACTTATCCTTTATACTGGAATCTTTTAACTCTTGTTTATCGTTCATAATATTGTACTGTCTTTTAGGGCCGGGGCTGGCTGGACTCTTGTCTATAAGTAAATAAAATAAATCTTAAATACATCTTATTGGGTCCAATATAACAGGTTTCTAGAACATTTTTTGTTGTTGTTACCATTTCAATTTGCTGCATTTCATGATTCTCGTCCGCGTAAAAAGCGCCAAGAACTTCAGGAGCCATCCAGTCTGCCGTTCCAACAGCACAACTAACAGTTATACTTGTTGCTCCATCCGGAATTTCCTTGGATAATCCGAAATCTGTAATTTTTAGTTTGTCGGGACGATTCAGAAGGATATTGGCAGGTTTTAAGTCACGGTGTAAAATATTTCTTGAATGAAGAAAAGAAACTTCAGCACTACATTTTCTAAGAAGTGTGATGGGATCCAAGTTTACAACTTTCATTTTCATCTCATCTTGAAGATTTATTTCCAGAAGTTCCAGTGCAATGTAGATCAAATTGTTATCCGTTTCAGCAAAGAAATACCCTACAATATTTTCATGATCATCTAACTTCTTTAAAAGTTCTATTTCATAAATTGCTTTCTCAAAGTCTATGACGGCAATGTTTAAAACTTTTACTGCGACATCTCTCTCATGAAATGTTCCTTTGACAACTTTTGTTCCGGCGGACCCTTTTCCTAGAACATGGCTCTTATCAAACCCAATAAGTCCATAGTTTTTATATTTGGGATGATGCCCGTTTAAAATTTTGAGAGCTCCAGTTTGCCTTGTTGCTTCAAGAGTTTCCAAAAGAATCTCGAACGCTCCCACTCGAGTTATAAGAGTTTGGTAAAGAAGTTTTGATTTCTCAAAAGACGTGAAACTTATACAATTCTGTTAAAACATTTACAGAGAAAAATTTCATGCAAAAATATTAAATAAAAAGAATAACAATTAAATAATTTGCCCATACCAAACATTCTTCATCACTTTTTGCCAAAAGTTTGGAAGCGATTAGTCTCGTAATTAGCTCAGCACTGCATGTTGTATTTTTAATCAGTTCCACCAAGCGTTTTTCGATACGATCCTTTTGCCATGATTCCATGTTATTTAGTTCAGTTTTTGTTAAATTATTTGTTATGTCACTGTTAATAATATTAGGCTGCTTGCATTAAAGTTACAATGTCACAATATGTATTTAATACTAGCAACTAGAACACAAAATTAATCCAAAATTAAGAATTTTGTAAACTGAAAAGTTGATGCTTTTGTCTCAAAATATTTTATTTGGAAACCATTGTCTTTAGCACTGAAATAGCTAGAACGCAGTAAAAGCACAATTCAATGCTTAGGAAAGTGAAGCCAATACAACTCAATATGTGTATTTGGACTATGAAACATTTGATCTTTCAGCAAATATTGTTCAATTTATGAGCCTAATCAGCCTACACACTCGCTATTGCAAAATCAAGTGAAAAAATATGTAATAACATGTTGTGAGTTATGCTTATGCTGATTCCGCTTTTATATTTAGAATGATTGTAGTTTTTAAAACTTGTATTATGGCATGATGTAATATATATTTATCTTTTTGAACAATTATATTTATAGACAGCTATCATAGTGACATATAACATATTTTGAACCGTTTACACGGACTTTATTTAGTTTTGTTGTATTATGATAATTGTTAAGATAACACATTACGTCAATCAATTGTCTTGCGTTTTTTTGATTGTTTTACATATTGCACTGTTTGGTTAATTTATCAAAATACATGTAAAAATGGAACTCAATATTTTGTGTGTTAACTGTGAATATTTGTACATGCCACCATATAATTTTTTTCAATTTGCTTGTAAATAAGGAAAACAAAAACCGGTTCGTTATTGGCATGCAAAAGTCATCATTTTCCTGCTATATCTTATTTACTTGGAACTGTGCTTAATATAGTTTACCTATGTATAAAGGCTATACTGGGACATATCTCCAAAACAATGCTGAATTTATGGTTTACATCATGTTGTTGGATTCCACCTGATAAGAAATTATTTTATTTATCTTGTTCAAAAATATGAATAGTAATCATATCATGAATAGTACTTTGCATCACGAGAGACCGGTAATTTGCTTTAAAAACATTACAGACATACATGTACTTTAATGTTAGACATTTTTATTTTCTGCAAAAGATTCAACGAAATTAACTATTTTTTCCATATTACAATAAATATTTTAAAATGAAGACAAAACGTTTGTAAAGCAAATCTGTCATCATTTGTGGTAATAATGAAAAGTTTCAAGTAATCAAGTTTGCTATTATTTCTGGTTTTTCATTTCGTTTGGCTGCCCTGAGTATAAGAGTATCCCAAATTTCATCTTGTTCATTTAGGTCAATGCCAGGAATATCTAGAATTTAAAAAAAATGTTCTAGCATATTGCTTCTATGGATCCAATATCCCGTCTGAAATGGATCGGCCCATTTTGGCCAGTTTGATTTGAATACGGCAACACCCACTTTGTCCATGTTTAAAAGAAAGTGACACAAATCATAAAAGTCCTTCACAGACATGTATAAAAGTGCATAGTAAACAATTGTAGCTTGACACTTATCGTCATAAATACTTGCTCTCTCTTGAACAAGATATTTAATTAGCTCTAAACGTACACCATGTAAAAATAGAAATTTTTCTGTGAGAAGATTTTTATTCCAATCCAGCAGCATTTTACACATTTCTAACTTCCTTTTAATTTTCTTGTCATCTTCCAAGCAGATGAATTAAACATAATTCGACAAAAGAAATTCTTTTATTATCCCAGTTTTCGATAAAAGTTCGATCGATGTCCATTTTTTCTATGGCCACATTTACAGGCAATTTCATTTATGATAGAAAATTAACAAAAACATCACTCAGGCTATATTGAAAACAATTTTGGAAAAGTTTTAAACAAGCACGAATCATGGAAATAGCATTTGGTATTTGTCTAAAGAAAACTGATGACATATTTAAGTTTAATTGCATTTTTTCAGCTTCCTTTCCAATTGTGTTCATGACTCAACAAGCGCAACATAGTCAAGTAAACATTGCCATATCTTTTAATTTATTATTTGATTAAAAGTTATCCCAGAATTCATTCATTTATAAATAATTTTACATCAACATCACTTCCCAATTCAAGTCAGTTTTATATGCAGAATAACGAAATATGCACCGTTTTTAAAGCCAAATTACATTTCCTTAACTTAAAACACTGTTGTTCATCAGAAATCCAGTATTAACTTTTGTAATCATATGCTTACTCTATCAAAATATCATTTATGTTATTAGTTTCGTTACTTTACTGATTGAAATATTTACAAATTATATTTGCAGTGGCATATCAAACATAGTGCCAATTTTCATTAAAATGTAGTCATATACATTATAAAAATGATATAAAACCCACTGACAATATTTATTAGGTATTTATTCACAGTTTATTTCAATTGCACTTTCCAAACGTTTTAGTACAAATGCTTCCCCATTTATATTGCTTCATTTATTGGTATACTTTTTAATGCTCAGCCGAACCGACAAAATTAGATATGCCGAAATTGGTTGTGGTGCTTGTTCCATTCTCAAAAGAACTCAATTGAAAATTCAAATGATAAATATTAAAAGTTAATCAATTTTTTTCAAAACCGAATAAAAATGCATCGCAGAAACGGGACGTGAATTTGAAGAGTCAATATTATTAGCGGTTATTAGGGCATTGACGCTTCCATGCAAAATGAAATACAGACATAATGGCAGAGTCTCGTTTTGTTCCTAAAGGTGTATCTCCATCATATAGGGTTTAATTATTACATCATTCTGGGCAATGAACATCACAAAGACGACAAGGAGCAGTTGTCAATTTAAATGTCAAAAATAAAAAAATACTATATATACTAGACTAGTATTACTATTCAATGTCACAATAAATTGTTTTGTAGTTAGTCAATAAGTAAATATTACGCAACATTCGAACCAAGCAATAAGGATCTGAAAACAATTTGTTCACTGCAATACTCCATGCTGTAATAACAAAAACCTTACAGCTTCAAAAGATAAATTTTTGATTCATTCCCAAGCACTTATATTCTACTGATACAACAGTACATTATTATCTCCATATAGTGTTAACACTACCAAATAAAAACTAAAGCATAGCACCAGCTATCTTACACTCATAAACAGTACTGTTTTATCTGTATAAACAATGGGACAAATAAAATGCTAATACTATATTAAATGAAATGTGTAATCCTGACGACAACATTTTTTTCACCTTATCTCATTGCTTATGACAGGAAAAACGGATATATTGATTAAATTTAAGCATTTAATACAAGTACAAATAGGTACATGTTTATCAAAATATCGTCCCGTTGGAAAAGGACAAATATATTACAATATAACTGCTAGTTTTTATGCTTTTTTGCCGCTGGTAGAGCCAAAAGCTGTAGTCATTGTGTAAATAAAAGTTGGACCATGAACAATTTGGATATCGTCATCAGTTGCAACAAAGATAACAACGTGGCTCATGACCACCACTTGAGCATTATTGACCAGAAGAATATTTATTTGATGTTTATCCTGTTGGCTGTTAGTCACATAAAGTCCTAGAGTGAAACATAAAATATATCATAACTCCATGACTGATTGCTGTAAAATAGTAACAAATAAATAATTAAAATAATTGCAAAAATCTGACTTAAAATGGAAAAGTGGCAAAAAGAAAGGATTCATAACAATTTAGTGGATCTAATAAGAAACACTATTTGTAATGCTGAGCTAATCACAAGATTAGGCAGTGTTTTGGGAGGAAGTGACGAAGAAAGTTTGGTAAGTTGTCAGGAATAATGTTTGCGCCTATTTAATATTTAATTTATATATTTTAAAAGCAGTATTTAAAACATTGTTTTTACTGATAACTTATAATCAAATACAGAGTATTTTGCTGCCTTTTGAGAAATCCAAACTTCTTTACAAAATTCTAATGACGAGAGTTGGTGCGTTCAACATTCTTTTAAACGCTCTTGAAGAAACAAGGCAAACCGGTGCTCTCAACATATTAAAAGGACATAATCCAAACTATCAAAACTACGGACTAATTGTATTCGATAAAGAACACGTTCTCGGAAGAGGATGCTCTGGAACAGTCGTCTACAAAGGCATATTTGATCATAGAGATGTCGCTGTAAAAGTTTTAAACTCGGCCCAAATTAAATTGAAAACAGCACAAAATGAAGTGGATTTTCTAAAAAAGCTGGACAAACATGAAAATATCTTTCTTTACTGAAATTTACAGATATTTCTTTGCTGAAATGGACCACAATATGATCTACATTGCGCTAGAACTGCTTGAGATAGATCTTCATGACGAAATGAAAATGAAAGTTATGAACTTGGATCCAATTCTACTTCTTAGAAAAATCACTGCTGGCGTAAACTTTCTTCACTCAAAGAACATTTTGCACCGGGACTTAAAACCTGCAAATATTCTTCTGAATCGTCCAGATATCGTGAAAATTACAGATTTTGGGATGTCCAAGGAAATAACGGATGGGGCGACAAGTGTGACGATCAGTGGGCCGTCTGGAACGACGGAATGGATGGCGCCAGAAATTCTTAATGCTTTTTACGATGAAGAAAATACTCAAATAGACCGGATCACAATGGTGAGTCATACTTAGTTTTTATCAATATATCAATAGATAAATTATCATTTATTGTATGGAATAAACAAAAAATGTGGTAAAATATTATGTTTTTAGAAGCGTGATAGCGACATTTTTTCTCTTGGTTGCATTTTCTACTACGTCATGTCAAACGGAACCCACCCATTTGGGCGTGGTCCTTCAAGGCAACATCATATTATGAACTATGAACCCCAGCTGAAGGTACCCATATTGGACGACAAATACATGGATTTGATCCTGAAGATGATTTCTAACTTGCCAAACAAAAGACCATCTACCTCACATATCCTTGAAGAATTAATTAGATTGTCCATTAAATCAGAAAAACCAGATGAATCAATGCAGAATAAAGTTGAACCTGTATCTCTGGAAAATAAAAAAGGTTATCAAGATGACAAAGTCAACAAAGTGGTTACTACTCACCAGGCATCAAAATCGACCGAAATTGACTCAAAACCGTCTTCAACTGCCCTTATTGATAAAACTGAAAGCAAAATTCATACGACGCCTCAAACACAACTGCCTCAAGAAAAAACCAACAAAGCGACAACCACAACACAAGTGGAATCTGAATTTGATGAAACAATGGACTGGACCGATTCCAGCAACATAGAAGTCCAATCATATCCTCAGTATACAGAAGACAAGGCCAAGGTGTTATCCCAAACTAGCTATGTCCTAGCACCGAGTCCCAAAATTTGCGAGATAATGAAATCTCTTAAGGCCAGTGGAATCGATGATAAAAAACCGGTTAAGTCCGCAGCTCTGCCTAAAGTTGACAGCCACAAGACAAGTCAAATTGAAAATTCTCTTCAAGAAAGAACAAAATTTGATGGCGATAGAAAAGCTACAAAATTGTCAGCTCCAGAGAAACCCGTTAAAAGTCCCCAAGATACTTTGCTTCATTCTAGTATTGATGAAGCTCCAACTGGTGAAGTCACATCTATTAAAAACGTAGAAGTTCCATTTAGCAGTACGCCCTTAAAACAGGGTCAATATGTTCAACAGAAACAGCAAGAGAAACAAGACCAAATTCAAGCGAGTTATGTACAAGCACCAATTTTGAAACCTAAATTAGTCGATTATTCTATTAAACCAGTAGATACATCTGCAGACGACCGTAAACCAGACAAAATAAAACCTGATGTACCACTATTTACCACTACCTATACCCAAACACATCCGCTCAGTACTACAATTGAACCTACAATTAGACAGAAACTGGAAGAAACTACTCCTACTCAGCAAAATAACAATTTATTTAGCTATACAACCGTATATACATCTGAGATTCAACATGAAGGACGAATCGGTAGACTTCAGAAAATAGGAGTCCAAGAAAATAACTTATTGGATAAAATGAGCGGTCTCAAAGAACAGCAAAAGCTTCAAATTCCAAAAAAAGAAATTAAGTTTAAGCTGACAAGAAATACGTTTCCACCAATTCCGCCCTATTACGTTCCCCGAGAATTACATTCTAGCAGATATACTTGTTTAACCGAGACGGGATTTCTTTTCCACAATAAAGACATCAGATCTGTTCTAATTTGTAATTCGCCAGGAATAGGAAAAACCATGCTTTTAGCAAGTCTTGCTCAACAAATTCAAAACATGTGGCCAAACGAAATTTGTATTTATATTAATCTTCCAGACTTTATCAAGAAACTGAGCAATTTAAAGTGCACTACAGTTGTTCACATGAGAGAATGCCAACAACTGCTAATGCTAGTCATAGACCATGTATGTACATGTCGTCTGGAGAGAGACGAATTCACAACGATTTTTGCCAAAATCAAAGTCAACATATTTTTTGATGAAATTGATCAAGTTCCAAGTCAGCAAATTTCTCTATGTAAAAGCATTCTTAAATCGATATCAACGTGTAAACAAGACTTGAAAATATATGTCACATCAAGACAGCGACATAAAACAGAACTTGAGAAAATATTGAGAGTAAAATCGTATTGCCTTTACCTATTTGACCGTGATGATCAAGTTACCTTTCTCTGTGAGTTTTGGAAGCATGAAATACCAGCTTTGATCGAAGAACAAAATGAGAAATTATTTGGTTTTGCGGAACGTTATCTTGACAAGTTAAAAAACCTAATAACAGACAGAAGTGATACCGTTTCCATCACATTATTTCCATCACTGTGCCATAAGTTTGCACAAGCACTAATACAAGATAATGGACTTGATTTGTCATCAGAATCTTTTATAATTGATGTATTTACAATATGCAAAGACTACATGAATATTTATTTTAACTCTAAAGAGGAAAAATTAGCAGATGTTAACCAATCTCTTCAAGTTTTATGTTCAAGAAAGTCACTTAATACAGTATATTCAAGAAATTCGATAGTTAATATGTTTATAGAGTACTTATTAGCCGAACATTTTGCTTATCTTTTGACCGAAGGTCAATCTTCAGAGAAGGATCAGCAAAAAATCGATTTTTTTATTAATGAATACATTTTAAATTTCAAACTGAAAAGCTCAGTTCAAATTTTTTCTACTAACGGCCATGCTACAACGATAAGTAGTTTTAGAAATTTGTCGTTTTTATACTTTTTTAACAATCATCTTAAAGAATGTTGTACCAACTCTATTCACAAACTCTTCACAAAATCATTTTCAAATTTAATCAACCCTGCAAAACTCTATGAAACACTTTTCTGTTGTGTTCAAAATTCCGAATATGTTCATCTTCTAGACTTAATTGAAAATGTACTTTTAAAACAGGACAAAACTTATTTAGCAAATTGTCGAGCATTTCTTTTTGAAGAGGTACCATTTCTCTGTGGCATATCTAATGTAATAGACCGATATAATCCTAGGTGTGCCTTTATTTTAATTGCTGCTACCAACTATTCCGATACTCCAATGGTTCGCGCCTGCTTTCAGCTATTCAAAAATTGTTTTCAATATAACCTGAGTGATTCATTTGCTAGCATTCCATCATATATGAAATCGCCGGTAGATGTGGCAATAGAAGGAATGGACATAGATTTGGTGAAATGTTTATCAGAAAATGGGATATCGAAAAAATCTCTTTTGAGGGATTATGTTAAATTTAGCTACTATGAAGATGCAAAAACAATAAGTAGGAAACTAGACATGTGTAAAATGCTGCTTAATTGGAACATAAATCTTCTGACAGAAGATTTTTTATTTGCACAATGCCCACATTTAGATCTAATCAAATATCTTGTTCAAGAAGGAGCTCATTGTTTTAACGAGGAACATAATACTACAATTGTTTTTTATGCACTTGGATATATGTCCGTAAATGAATTTTACGGATTGTGTCAATTTCTTATCAAAATCGACAGAATAGGAATCTCTGTCTTCAAATCAAACTTGCCAAAATGGAGAAATCCGTTTCATTTGGGATATTTGATTCATGGGAATCAAATATTTGGACACGTTTTTAAGGTTCTTGATATTCCTGGCATTGACTTGAATGACCAAGATGAAGTGGGAAATACGCTAATACTATATGTAGCTAGGGCAAATGAAAAATCTGAAATATTAAAACAGTTAATTGATCACGGCGCTGATGTTAAAGCTATAAACAAATTAGGTCAAAATGCATTACATTTGGGGGTTAGTTGTCGGGAAAAGTTTTGTGAAAATTATAATTTTGAAACTATCAAATACTTAGCATCTCTTGGTGTTGAAATAAATGCTGTAGATAACAACGGACAAACGCCACTACAGCTGGCTGAGGAAGAATACAAAAAATGCGAAAGTTCCGAGAATTTGACCCATATTTCTGACCTTCAGTCAATTGTTGATTTTCTTAAGAACTCGGGTCCTAATGAAGACAATGCTATTGATAGTTCATTAGTTTAAATTATAGTTAGTTGCAAAATAATTCTTAATAAGTTAGAACGTAAATTATAGAATTGTCTAGATATTTATGTTGTCTTAATATTTTATTTATTTACTTCCTTCAGCTTAATTTTATTATGACGTTTTTACATTCAAATATTGATATCCTAGTTTTAAGATTGTTTGGTTTCTTATAAATTCTTGTAATTATTAACACTAATGATTGGTTTACTTTTAATGTTTTTGATGCATTTATTTGTCTTTAAGATATTAAACTAAAATATATCAATGAACGTTGCAAACGAAACCAAAAAATAGGATTTTTGTTTTGCAATAAATTTTTTTCCCAAAATGATATCTTATTTCTTTACATGATGCTTTACTTTTTATTGTTTTCCTATCATCATACAAGAGCGATAAAAATTTTGTATTAACGGCTATCTCCACAATCGTTTATGTATGTCTCGTAAACATATCACGTTTTTTAACGCTACTTTTATATATATGTATACTTTAATTGTATATATCAGAAAGTATACCTGTGGTTTTTGGATGACAGCGACACAAGATAAAGTTCTAGTACATATTTATTGTTTTCAATTGAATTCAAATCTCATTTACACATTATAAACCTCCATTGTGAATCACACATTTATTTTATAGACGTTACTAAATATATAAGCAGCAATTACATGACTGTTCATTTCCTTAATGTTACAAATTCCTACAAACATGCATGCAAAATATTACTTTAAATTGTAAAATCAATTGTCTGCTATTCTCTGCTTTCTAGTAATACCATAACGAGACTTGATGACTTTGGTCTATTCAATACTTTTTGTTTGAAAATTATCTTTTAAGAGAATAGAATGTTGATAAAAATATCATTTTATATATTATTATATGTAATATATTATAAACGTTTACGATGTATCATCAACTTCTTTCTGGCGATTCTTCAGCTTTAACGTGCCAAGTATTGATATAATTGCTTTTTATTCCGTTGAGATTAAGCTACATATTCTCTGTTATTTGTTTGATTGCATCTAAATCACAATACTCTAAGATAAATATCCAAATAAGCAAACACCATTTACGAATTTTTTATCATGTGGGCATAGCTGCCGAGGCCACCGGTGGCCGGTGTCCAGCATGTGGGACACCGGCCACGGCCACCGGTGTCCCATGGAGGCCGGTGGCCTGGTGTCCATGTGGCCGAAGTTTGAGGTGG
>JAQFYG010001754.1:0-17377 GCA_034694325.1 Entomobrya corticalis | reverse complement strand
TTTGACCCAAAATCAATAGGTGTCGTCCCATTGACCTTAGGAACCTGCATACCAAGTTTGGTCAAAATCGGATAAAGGGTTCTCGAGTTATCGTGCGGACGGACGGACGGACGGACGGACGGACGGACGGCCGGACGGCCGGAAAGACTGAATCACCATTATCATAAAGTACCTCTTGGTAGTCGGTACTTAATAATATCATAATGCAATGCACCTTTTAAAAAAACTTTTCATTTTCATTTCCAAATATTATTTCCCTATTGTTATTATTGCCATTACACTTTTGGAGGAAATTAATTCTGAATAAGGCACGACCCCGTGGTACACAAGAGGTTTCAAAATGTTTTAATTCTCAATAAATGGAATATCATTTTTTGCCATCAATGACTACATTTTCCACACATTCTAGAACCTCTACATAATAATAACCCAGCGACAGATAGAGAAAGACATTGTAATATGGTAGGACGACCGAACCAGAAGGAAGAAGGCGAGAAAGGGCGAGAAAATGATGTCCTTTTAAGGAAGAAATTTATATTTTTTTATACTTCACAATGGAAAAAGTCAGGGCAAAAAAAACAAGAATGACGACGGACGACCAGACCAAACGATAAAATGGATATGAAGACGATGATGATGATGACGTTTATATCTTAACCATACGACAAGTTCACTTACTTGTCATGAAATGATGATTACCTATTATGAACCCCAGTGCCAACCAAGTCACCAGTTTTTAATGCATTTATATTCTCAATAATAAAAAATCCTTAAATATTATCATATCGTAATGTCCCATCCCATCATCATTATGGTCGCAGTTAAACTAATGCTGTTTTCTACACTCTTCGTCCTCTTCGCCATGTCGTCATTTTTGCGGTTTTGGAATGTGACTATGTAACTCTGTTTTGTATACGGGAAATGTGTAATTACCTACGCGTGAAATACTTTTATACTTTTTCTAGACAAGTCAAATAAAAAGAGACCCAAGCAAAAAAAACAGTTTTTGATTCCGATCCAAAAAAGTGTACGCAAGGTGTATAGGTATTTGGAATGAGGAAAACGCGAATGATGATAAAAAACCTACCTATATTCCAATTACGTCATGATATGATCCGACATGCTGCAAATGTACCTATATGCATGTGTGTGTTTATGTGTGTTTTATTTATTTATCTTTTTTTTTTATAAAAAGATGAAGAACCCGAAAAGGTTACTTACCCGCCTACAGGTGCAGTCTGCAGAGAATTTGGGTGATTAAGTCCGTTGTACGGTTGCTGATGATGATGGTGACGATGATGACGATATTGATGATGAGAAGGAAATGTATTGAGGCTACTGGGCCGACCACCGCCTCCTCCTCCTGAATCTCTGTCTCCTCCACCCCCTTGAAGATTATTATTATTATTATCACCAATTAAGTTATTGTCTCTTTCAGCTGCAGCAACAATGCTGTCATAGCCTGGAAGAATATTCAAATTTTGATTGTTTGACGACGAGTCTCTCGTCACTCGACTATATAAATTGTTGTTGTTATAATTGCTATTAGCACTAGTAATTGGCCGTCTATTGTTGTAAAAGTTATAGTAATTATTGTTGTTGCTACTGCTGCTACTGCTGGCTGCAGCACTAGACTGGACGAGGAGCGATGACGTTGTCAAAAATAGAAGGAATAGCATGATCGACATTGTTGATTTCAGTGGCCCTGCATTCTTGAAAGAAGAAGGGCTTTTAATTTTGAGTGCAGTAGGATCTTGATAAGAACATGATGATGATAACGACGAGGATGGCAGTGATGTGGATACTGATATTGGCGAACTTATTCCTGAACTGGTGGAAGCCGAAGGTAACAACAATAAGCTCTTGTTATTCCTTCGTTTCAATAATAATCTAACAGCCTTTTGTTGACGAACGGCCGCAGCGTTCTGAAGGTGTGTGGAGGAGTTGTGGAACTCGAAAAGTTTCAAAATCTGGCCTTTCCCACTGCTTCCTTCACAACCCATTTTCCTTAAGAAAGTACCTTTTACAACCGTAAAAACTTTAAGAGAAATGCGCTACATAGTAAATTGTTGAAATAAACTATTTTCTGGAGAAATTCTCACTTTGCCCCTCCACAAATTTTCCTATCGCTTCCGCTGTTTCTCACACTCATTCATTATATAAGAAAAAATTGCAAAAACCCTGATCACACTATTGCACTAACAGACACTAACGAAGAATCCTATCTTATATTTTGCCTTCTTCCTGTTTTAGTTACAGTTTTTGTATACATTATATTCAGTAGTCATTCATCGACATCACGAATTCATGGGTGATGATAAAAATGTGCAAACATTTTTCATCCAAAAGCTTCCTCTTCACTTGACTTATTATTATGCATGCATTCAGCATTCATGTTAAGTGGTTAAAAAAGTAAATATTGTCCATTTTGTGAGATCTTGTGCAGAGATTTTTACTTCGCACACTTTACATTTTTGACATGACTTGAGTTTGAGTGCCTCGCGTCTGATCCTTCTGATGCTTGGAGACTTTTGCAGCAAAAATTTTTTGCAGATGCAAACATTGGAAATTGGAATATGACGATGACCAATACTTACTTCAAGAATCAACTACATAACATAATACTTAAATTTACTTATAATTATGTGATGATGGTTTGACTTAACCTAAAATAAATAGAGCATTAATATTTGTAGCCTGGGTTTTTCTTATTTATTTCCGGACCTGGCCGTTTCAATACAAAAATCTGCCAAGTCAAATCATGGCAATTTTATGCCGCACTACCACTTCTACATACTGCTGCACTTGCTCATCATGGTTCTTTATGAATGACAGACTGAGAAAAAAGGCTTATCTTTTTTAAGAGTGTCCAAAATAAAATGTCTTGATTAGAGAAACACTTTTTGTGTTGAGAATGTTGACCAAGTTTATAGTTTGTTTATATGACTATTTATATACATATAATGGCTTATTAAGTGACGAAGAAAAGGAGAGAAGTCAGGATTATATATTGAGTGAGGTTGCTTTTTTCTTAAAGCTCACACAACAGTTCTCTGCTCACTCGTCTTCACAACTAACCAGCACGAGAGATGAAGAAAATGCAACTGTTTGAAAATGAGAGATGCGACACCATACCACCATCAGTTCAAAGACTTTGTTCCTTATCGTTTATGTCAGTTCAGATTTAGAAGGAGTCAGTTCAGTTGTTGAGCTCTTCGTCTCCATTGCACTTCGTCTTGAAACACATATTCTTACAGTGCGGATACGGAACCGCTTTCTTTGGTCTAGCGATGATGATGCTTCAAAGCTGCTACTGTTGCTCTTGTCATTTGATTTGTAACGAAATATTATAAATCTTCTGTGGTACATTTAAAAAATTACTTTCCTCCTCCTTATGTAAATGGGCCAAGACCAAAATTCCTATTTTATAAATTTATAAACATCTTTCTCGTCAACAATTTGCCAACACTAAAAATACCAAAAAAATGAGTGTTGTATGTAATCTCTCACTTTTGCACTTGTCAATAGTTATTAACAGGGATAGCAAGAATCTTTCCCAAAGAAAAACCCGACAGAAAAAATCATTATTTTCTTTCACTTTGTTTTAAAACGTTTACAACTTTTACTACCAACCACTCAAGTGTGTGATACATTTTTATGAGGAGGAGAAACGATGTGTGAAGTATGAAGTTAAGATGATGTGATGATGACGATCTTACTCATCTTCTTTGATGAGAATTGAGGAGAATGAAGAAAAAAAGAATATTTTGCGTTATTGATGCGGCAATCTCTTGCCTTATAACTTATGTCTTTGTTGTGTTATTGGAAGCTCCTCCTCCTAATCTTTTTTAAATCCCTTCTTTTATAATGATTAAATCACAATGAGTTGATGTAAACATAGTAAACATACATAAGCTATGATTAAATCATATTCATTTTAGGAAAGCATGTAGTAATAATCATAATTGCAATATTACTAATAATGAAATGCCCATGAGTTTTATTTTAAAGCAAGTTAAACACAAACAGACACGATCATTTAAAACACAAGTGTAAAGTGTAATGTCCATGTTTTAAAATTAAATCTCACTTCATGGAAGACTTGCCATTGCAATTACATGCTAGAGTTTGTTCTATTGGGTGGCAATGCTGGTAAATAACCCCAAAGTAGAGAAAAAACGATGATCATTCTCATTATTACTATTACATGAAATGAAGTCAAGTAGTAAAAAAGAATGTAGTTTTGAATGTGTTCTGAGTTTTTTAAGGGATAATGTAATAAAAGTAAACCGCATGTTTAGTTTCTTCATCACTCACTGACTCACTCATCATCATCATTCTTGTCAAATGTGTGTGGTATATCGTCTTCGTCCTCACATTTTCACATCTTCTCTCTCTCTCCATTTTTCTCCATGTATCTTGTCGCACAGCAGCAGTTCAACAGTTTTTATGAACCAAGTAACTTGAGACAGTCAAAATCAGAGAGAGATGCTAGAAGAAAATGAGTAAAAAAGGAGAACATGATGAAGATCATGTTCATATTCATAATTACAAGACGCAGAGGAGCAAAAAGACAAGATTCAAGATGTGGTTGTGTTTCATCTCTGTGACTTCTTTTTTCTTGTTGATCATCTCATCTTCATTTTTTCCAGCAGCAGCAGCACCTTAGCAAAAGGGAAAATAAAGACAGATATTTTACATAAGATTTGTTCATATTTCTTTTTTTAAACTACATGATTCGCTGTTATGAACTGGATCATCACATAGTCTTGAACTGAAAAAACTCCAAATCTTCACTTGTCCTCATCATCATCGTACATCGCCAAACATCGATAGAAAACGATATTGTATGATGATTATGACTTGATACAGATTACATATTTTGTTTTTTACTCTTTTACTTCTCCCCTTTTTCTCTTCTTCAACAAGAAGCAGATCGTATCTTTCTTTTTTGAAAATTGCTGTTACATGATGATGAGTGCTCTCACTCACAACTCGTATCTAAACTTTGAAAATGTACTTTTGAAATCTTTATGCATTAACAAATCTTTTTGGTTGGTTTGTGCGATGAGTGAGGAAGGCTCAAGAGATACAAAAAAACTCCAAAAAATGCTTAATTTCCATTTCGTTCCTCCATAGCTAAAAAGACACGAAGAAAAAAAGTTGACAACCATGTGCATATTATGAAATATGACGGTTGCAATGTAAACAGACCTATCATCGCAGAACACACTACAAACAACTAGCAGAGCATAGAGCACAAAGCTAAAAAAGCACACAAGTTTAACGTTTAACCCGTCATTCAGAAAACTAGCGTATCATCACATCGGAAAATGAAATTCCTTTCATACAAAAAAACCTAAAGATTTTTCTTAATTTTTCTTAAAAGATCAACAGGAAGGCTAGGAGAATCCCCAAAGAAGAGCCAAATGGCAAGACTTGCAACTTGTGGGACATGCCACGATATTAACAGGGAACAGTGCGAACAATTTTTTAAATAAAAAATCTGTAAAAACATCATTTTCTCATTTCATCATTTTTGTTCGACTTTCGACACTATTTTCTATTTCACTTTTTCATCAAGCAATGCGTTATGATGGAATGTGCGAATGAAACTTTTTTTTCATAAAAACATCCTGATATTCAACACTTGACAAAAATCTTTGGAATGTTTCCGGTGGTGCTAGTAAACAGTTGAAAATATGAAAATTGTACCGTACATAAATTTTTATTTGATTTTAAGATTCGTCCATATAACAATCATCATGCTATTACAAGACTACTAAACTATAACAATCATATAGTTGATAACTACTAGAAAATGTGTAGCACAAACAAGCACAGGTTTCAAATACATATAACTTCTCAGTCTTATTGAATTAACGTACATACGAAATTGTCATTTTGTACCTTCACAATTGATTAGAATGAACACTTGACATAACATTTTAACTAGATTTATAAAATATTTGCCAGCTGAGTGAAAGGATACAACCTGAAATCCCCACGTTTCTTCTTTTGCTTGTCGTAACAGTACATGTGAACACATTCGGTGCATAACAGCATAGGATTCTCCGGAAACTCTTTGAAGTCAAGCACAGCCCATCTAAAAAAATACAAAATAAAATCAGTGGAAAACATGACATTAGAATGAAATATTCCATAAATGCAAAACAGTCGAATCATCAAATTTATTATTCACCTTGCCAAATACTCATTGTCCACTCGGCAGTAAACATTCTTAAATCGGGTTACGCCATTTATTTTCGGATAATTTCCGATCAAATGTTCATCCTCCGTGTGCAGGAGCCTGTTGCATAATTACCAGAATATTTTGTTTAGTATTTAACAGTAAGTAGTAATAGCAAAAAAATGACTGACAATTTCAAGATGATTTTGATCTATATCGTAAAAACCGCACCTGCTCTTGGTAAACACATAGATATGCTCACATCCGCCCAAGTGAATGTAAACATAAGGGAATCCAAAATTCAGATCGAGATCACGCAATTTCTTGCTCCAATCGCCACGCTTGAAGGGTCCAATGTTTTTCTCTGGAGGTTTAGCAGCCCACTCATTAATCATCGTGACATAATCACAATCAGAATCGGAATTCGGGTCCGTGTATACAGTGTCATTGATCAGGATCATGGACTTCATAAACTGCGCCTATAAAAAATACACCCGTAAAAATAATTATTTGTAAAACATCTTCATTAAGAAAATTTAAAAGACAGAAATAACTTGTACAACGACACTTACTTTAGCAAACTGAGTGGGATCCTCTTTGTAGTTATCTGGATGCGGGACGTCTTTCAAGCAGACATAGTCATTTTCGCAGTGGAATGCGTTCATCAAATCCTTCACTGTCTGACTTCCCAGCATATGCAATTCGTACGCCAGTTTCGGCTCAATGTACCTAATTAATCACATTTTATTTTATTGAAATAGATAATCAGGTAAGAATGAAGAATATAAAATAGAAATAGAACTATAAGGTGAAACAAATACAGTTTTTATGATCATAAAATACAAGAAGTGCTTACAACTTGACTTCATCGGATAAGGCATCATCCGGATCTGCGTTTTGGTAGATCAAAATCTGAATCAAAAAGTCCTCAGCTTTGTTCACAAGCAAATTCTTCATGTTAGGATTAGTGATGTCGCGTTTTTGCTGCTCCATTCGCTGTCAATACATTAATCGATTAATGGTAAACTAAGGTGTTGGTGTTACAAAATTAAAATGATTTAAGCCAGTAAACAGTTGTTAAAAGCTGAAGAACTCACCTTATTGAACTCATGATTGCAATAATCATCGTTCATCTGCTGCTGAACATTGATCGACTTCCAAGGAAAAACAGATGGATCATCTCCATGTGTCAAGAAAATCGCCAAGCTTTGCAAAGTAGTTCGTGATTGAAGATTAGTGGGAGGAGCCAATAACGGCATAGAAGAAGACTTCATAATTGGTTCGTCCTGGAAGACTTCTCCCCTCACTGCAGACATATTGGCACTATAACGGTGAAAAAGTAAAGATTACTCCCATAAGTACATAGATTACGAACGATTTAAAATTGACTACTAATTAACTATGTACATTTTAAGCACCTACCTAGTGAAGGACTGATATCGTCGAACGACGTCCTCTGTCATATTGAGTTTCTTCATCAAACTTGGTCGAGAATTGGATCGACTCTCCTTATCTCTCCTATTGTTCTGCTTAAAGACCCAGTCTGTGAAACGATGAAAGTCTTCAACAGGATCCGGAAGTGTCAAGACTGGCACCACGTTCTTCTTAGCTTTCTGCTGCTCACCTCCAGATTTAGTCTTTTCCTTCTCAGATTGAGAACTAACTACAGATGGATCGGAAGCAAGTTTTTCTTGCTGAGTATCTGCTAAGTTCAAAGTTACGTGCTTTTTCTGTTTCTTTTTTCCTTTGGCAAGCGATGATTTAATTGGTCCAGATGAAGTAGATGGTACCGGTTCCGGAATTATTGCTGGAGGAGGAACAGATTTAGAACAACAAGGAACTTGTCCATCATCGGGAGTCCCATCTCCATCAAGGCCTGGCTCCATTTCCAAAGCAGACTTCATTACAACTTCAACATCTTGTTCGTTCTCTTCTTGCTGTATTTCCTCATCAGAGGAGTCGACAATATTTTTTGCACTATCATCCTCCTTGTCGGACTCATCAGAAGTACCACTGCCAACGTCTTCTTTGTCCTTAGAGTCTTCCAATTTGTGAGCCAATCCAGCAAAGTTGTCTCTATAATTATCAAACTCTAGCAAATCCGCTTCGTCTTCATCAGATTCAGTATATAAAGGGCCGGGCAGTACCAGTACTTCCCTCATCAGTTTCTCCTCCATTTGCTCATCAATTGTAGGCATTTCTTGAAGTTCCTTGTCGAGATCGAATTCATCATCATCGTCCTCAATTTTTGAGTCCAAATAGTTATATTTTTCATACTGGTTGACAACTCCTGCGGTAGTTTTCTTCCTGACAAACTGACTATTGTCTGCTGTTGAATTCTGACGATTTGATTCATCGGCTTTTTTCTCGTCCCTCTCCATGATTTCTTCATTTACGACCCCTTCTGCTTCTTCATCATCTGAATCCCCTTCCAAGTCGATGACCTCCACTTTTTTTGGTTTTCTGCCGCGCCGTCCTTGTCCCTTTACGACAGGATCTTTGTCTTTTTTACCCTTTCTCCCTTTCTTGGTACTCGCCTTTTTCCCAAACAGGAAAAAGTCGTTTCCTCCAACAAACGCAACTGCTGCAGCACAAGTAGCATCGTCCTCTGACCACTTGTTCCGGTTCTTCTCTTCAATCTCTTCAGCAAGTCGCTCCGATTCAGCCTCGATAACAGACGAATACTCACCAATACTCATAGCTTCGGAATTCAATAAACTAGATTCATACTGATTTTCAGAAGGCTCCTCCCCTTCAGGATCGCATTCTCCATGAGGACCCTCTGTCAATTTTAAAGTAGGTTCAATGACAACAAGGTTTTCTTTCTGCTGTTTAACAAGTCGCTTCATTTCATCCATACAGCTTCCAATGTTCACTCTTGGTGAAATCCATTTCCGCTGGTTCGGAAAGAATATGTAATCCATTTTGAAAAGCTGCTACTGGAACTTTCTTTGTGTTCTCGAGTGTGCACTTAGACTCTATACTGCATCTATTTGAAAAACGTATTTCATTATTAACGGATTCAATTAATCCAATAAGTATTAAGTCAATGCATTAACCAATTTATAAAATCTAAATATAGGAAATATATAGTACCGTGTTTCTCGATTCAACTCGCAGCTCGCTCGTGAGCACCACCGACCCGACCGCAAACAACAACAATCGACTACTAGCCCAACAACCGAGGGATTCCAGATCAATGACAAATGATGACTGTTTCCTTTGATCCCTCGACCTCTGTCCAACTAATGACAAAATACCAAAATAACACCATTAACAATTAAGTTAATAATAACACAACACAGGCATTGCATTACGAATTACTGCATTGCCAGAACTCTCCAAAATCGATCACAGAAGAATCAATATAATAATGTAGTAAATTAATGCAGCATAAACCTTCGACCAGAATCTGGTCCAACGGTTAATCGTACAAAATCCTCAGTTAAATAAGGACTTTACTTAATCAACAATTAACTAAAATTATAATTACCTGTTTTAAGTATTATTATTCAAATTATTCTTCTTTCGTCTTCAAATCAAGTTCGCGATTTCGCACAATCAAAATGGATGATTCCTTAGGTCAAAATCTCACCACTTGCACTTGCCAGCCAACGACAGAGACAGAACACCGCAAAAACGAAATGACAATGAATGACTGACGAAGTGAATAGTCGAATACACCAGCCAACCACTTTAAAACGAATGAACGCAGTGAATAGCGCAAGTCAATGTCGTCGGACAGTCGGACAAGTTATACCCAGTGCCCAGTACTTACGACAATCGGCGTCAAAATCTTTTCAGAGTGCCTCTCTCACAAATCCACAACACTCGCCGACTCGCCAAACCCTATCCGATTTTCTTTCGCCTTTGCCTTTGGCATAACTGGCATTCTAATTTTACATAATTGTCCCATTAAATTAGCATTTTCTCTTAGGAAGGACGTCGATAATCAGCTATCTACAGCTAGCTATCAATTTGTTTCTAGTTTCTGTTCTGGATTCATATGATTAGGATTTTGCATGAAACATTTGGAGAAGTTGTCTGCTTTAAAATTTGGGGTAACGTTGAAAAAGTGCTCTGATGTATGCTCCATGCACTTATTAAAAGCATCGCTAAAAGCCAATGCATGTGCTGCTTGCTTTTGCCTCTTGCCTGTTATCATGTGTGCATCTGCATGTGTACATGGTGGTTGTGCTTTGTGTGGACTGTGTGAAGTGAAGCAGATACTTCACGAGGAGATGGGCTGGGACTTGTGACACAGCAGATACTTTTTTGGTGTTTATGTTGTCGCTTGTGCTGGTGGCGAATGAGATAAATCAGATGATGAGATGTTGTTGATGATGAATCCATTGTAAAAGCGACATCATCAAAATAAAGCATTCCTCTGGTTATCCAATCAGTTGTTCCAAGTTGAATAAAGGCATTATGGTTTAAATTTTTAACTATTGTCTCAATTAAAAATAAATGGCCGCTAGAGACGAACGTGTAGCTTTTGTTTGAATTATTGGTTTCGACAGGATAATTAAAAGAAAATCTGACCATCACCATTGCAGCTGGAAGCTGGCCGTCATATTTTTAATCTTTAAGTGACGACGAACGAAACGATTTTAATGTAATTATAAATAGTAGTAAGGAAGTATATATTTAGGGCAATTAGCCTAGAAGAGTTTGGTTTTATGGAAAATTGTGGTGAGAGAAAGGGAACATTGTAGTTTGGGGTTTAGAAAGTGCTTTCATTGTCGTGCAATGGCCAGTGGGGGAGAGGCCACGACCTCAATGGCGGCTGAGCCTGGTGCATCAAGTTCTGGGGGTGGGGTTGCTAATTGTGGAGAAAGCAGCACAAATAAAACGTGTAGAAGTAGTAGCAGTGCAACTAGTGGTGCTGATTCGTCCGCGGAGATTTATTTTAACCGAAAATGGAGAATGGAGCTGTTGAAACCTTATCATATTAGGTACTGTAGAATGGTGTTGCTTTCCAGGTTGCCTTCCGCTTATGAAGATCTTGACACTCAAAGGTATGTTTTTAATCACTACAATCAGTGTTGGTATGATATGAGAATTTTGAGCTGATTATGGTGAAAACTGATGCGTTTTATTTATAATTTTAGAATGACTTTTCTGCATTTTGCAATAACCAGTTTGGATATCTTAAAAGCAACGCAAACAATAAAACATGAAGAAAAGGAGAATATAATTAATTGGATATACCATCTTCAAATTACTGGAGGTATAGAGCCCCTGATGTGGCTGAAAAAACTGTGCCCGATATGGATTTATATGTATTTACATAATTGGTTTTATTGTGTATGATAAATGAAATGTTTTAATTTTAAATTATGTAGAGCCATTGGAGCGGTGTGGCTTCCAAGGGTCCACAACATTTATGCTTAAAAAGCCTGTTGGTGATAACACTTCCATTTCCTCAAGAACACTGCCAGTTCAGCTATTCTCGAGCCATATCACAATGACCTACGCAGCCCTAGTGACCTTACTAACTTTAGGAGACGATTTGAAAAGAGTTGACAGGGAGGGGATTTTGAAAGGTGTTTCAGCGCTACAAAATCATGATGGAAGGTACTGTGAGTAGTTTAACTCAATGGCTAATAGTTTAACTCTGAAGACTTAAGGCAGATTACGGTTTCGTTTGATATTGATTAACTGTGCATTATTTATTTTCTCCGTTCAGCTTCAAAGCAAGTCTGGGTTGTACGGAAAAGGATATGAGATTTGTCTATTGCGCTGTCTGTACATGTTATATACTGAATGACTTCAGTCACATAAATATTCCTAAACTTGTCGAGTTTATAAAAAATAGTTTCGTAAGTTGTCACTGTTGTCAGTATAGTTTTTATTTTTATGTGTGTGCATTATCTTTATGTTGTTTGTAAAGTTTTTCGTTCAATTGTCTTTATAACTTTTCAGACATATGAAGGTTCTTTCACTTCTGGGTACGGTGTGGAGGGTCATGCCGCCTACACATTCTGTGCCGTAGCCTCTCTGTTTTTGCTGAATCAGTTTATTGAAACGTTCTCAGAAATTGAGGTAGAACGACTCAGGCGATGGTGTCTTCTTCGGCAAGAATTTGGATTTTCTGGAAGTAATGACTTAATCATATTTATAATGTAGTGTGTTGAGTGTATATAAAATTTTAATTTACATGAATTATATTTATAATGTTTTCATAGGACCAAACAAAGCCGAAGACACCTGCTACTCATACTGGGTTGTTGCAACTCTTGCCGTAAGTACATTTGCTTATAGTTTTTAGTTTGGTCATTATTGTCATTATTTTTATAGATTGTCATCGTCAGTAATTTTGTGGTTTTATTCTAGTTACTGGAAAGTGTGAACATGTTTGACCATGTGAAAAACATTGACTTTCTTCTCGGCAATCAAAACCCTCTGTCAGGGGGAATAGGAAAATGTGACAATGAGCATGTGGATCCCCTCCATACTTTCATGGGACTTGCTGGACTCTCGCTTGTCAAATATGATGGCCTTAATCCTATCAATCCGATGCTGACAATGAGTGAAAATGCTGTATTGCACATGAAGAAAATCCATGCACGTTGGGGAACGTAAACAAGATTAGAAAATATGTACCATGTACCCCAGAAATAATGGAATTCCAATAAAATGATATATAAATATAAATTACCTAACAAAAAGCTATGTCCATCATTGAAATCAATTATATTTCAAAACTTTCGTAAGCTATTAAAATATGCCATTATGAAATATATATAAGAAATTATCTATCATTTAGTATTCTGTATATTTATACATGTTAGATAGAATGCCTATTGGAGAGTAACTGCAACTGTGCTTTAAAACAATCTCAATTAACAGATAGCGCACATCTTTCGTTGTTTGTATTACATGATAATGATATTATATAATGTTATCGGTTATGTGACTTAATAATTTATGGTCTGGTGATGAGTTAATGATGTTGACTGTGACTTGCCTGATGATTCACGTTCCAATACTTCCAATATAATTCGATACATATAATTATAGAAATAATCTTAACCGCACTTCTATATTGTGTCTAAATACTCGTCTAAATAATATAACTATAGAATATTTATTGGAAGCTCAAAATATGTCTCTGGCCTCTGGATTATTATGGAGGATGAAAGCAACTGTATGAAAATATTCCCAGGAAAAGGAGAAAGTTTATCTTAATTTGCTTTAATTCGAATGATTTATTTATTGAGCTAAATGTAATTTTCTGCATTACATGTTATACTTTATTTTAATTATAATCCACTATGCTGTTTAATTTTACTGTGATTAAATTTCCAAGTGTCATCTTTTAAATACTTTCCTATAATATGCAACGAAATAGTAAGCAAATGCAGGGCACAATCATGTAATGGACATTTAAAATGACTTAAATAGTCTAATCCTTTTATGAAAATTTCTTATCGTTCCTAATCACAATACAATATGATAAATCATCATTTAAATGTACATAGGCTAATATTGTTTTATATTGACTTTTACAATGCATGATCTTCGCTGCTGATTTAAAAAATGTAAACTGAATTATATATAAATATATAAAAAAACATGTTTTAAAAAACTGCATGTGTAGTCACATTTGTATTTTTATCATTTGAAATCTTTAAAAATTTTGTGTAAGCTTTTTACTTTGTAGCGAACGCATCAATTTGCTTTTTTGCATGACCTATTTTGGAAACGCTACCCGAACGAAACATTGGTATAATATAAAAAAATAAAAAGCTTTCCCGGAATAATTTATAGTGGCTCTTTGTAAATCATTCATCATTCGTGCTTTTTCTTGCAGAAAAAGAAATGTTATTTCGCGATATTTTATTTAATCTTATTTTGCAATTAAATATTGTACATATGCAAATTAAACTAGCATTAAAACATGACTAGACACACGGATATCAGTTTAGGATTCATCTAAAGACTGACTTCGTACGTGTTTTTGACTGCCTACTGTGCCTACGTTAAAAAGATATTTTAATAGTTAGCATCATCGCCCAGATCCTCATCTCCATTAATGTCTTCAAAGCTCCCAACTCTTGCACTACGTGCTTTAAACTCGTCCTCCATCCCCGTAACTGGCTCCTCCCTCCACGTCCCAAAGCGCCCAACTGACAAAGTACTGGATGATAAGCAAACCAAAGATAAATATAAATACCTCGGCTCGGCTGTAAAAACCGCCGCTTTACAGGTCACAGGTGGTGGGAGATAAGTTCGACGTGGAATAAGTCTCAACTTTTTATCCGTTTTTCTCATGTTGATTCCCATCACAGTATAGCATAAAATCACAAAAATCAGCCAAAACGTCGTTAGAAAAGCCAAGATACAGGAAAACCCGCTTTGATCAAAATCAAATCAAATTATCTCCATATTTTTACGCATATACCATTTTACGAGCCATAGATGTGATTGCCCCAACATTGACGAGACATGCAGCAATTAAGGTTTAAGCAATTAAGACATGCCACATATACCTATTTTGAATAAAAACGTATTTAAAAGCTTTAGATGAAATTTTTATTTTATAGTTTAAGTTTTCTTATGTTTATAATAATCTTCATGTAGTCTGAATAAAAACTCTATATTTAAAAGTATTTTTACTAATTAAGTTAAATAAATACTAGATATACTAACTACTAACCACCAATAATCTTGAACGCAGAAGACTACAAATAATGTTTCCTTGTAATATCGAGTGACGAAGCATCCGATTGGCACCAGAAACATGTATGCTATCGCCATATGACTAGAATGAATCAGTCTTCCATGTAGCTTTTCAAAACATGAATTAAAATATTTTGAAAAATTATAGTTTACTACTATAAGGATAAATATACAGCATATATTAATCGCCTATCATCATACACACACACAGGGTCGGCACTACGGTTCTCAGATGGGAATGTTAAAAGTAAGTAAGCAGGGCAAGGGCAACGAACATCATTTCTCATTCTCAACAAGAAATCGGAAGTTCTCAACAGACTATCCACCGCAGGCTTTACGTCGTAACCCTCAGAAATAGGAATAAGTGAATATGGAAGGTCCCGACAGACCTTTGATGCTAATGTTGGAGTGAAGTGGGATACTTTGCAGCATGCTGTCCAAAATTCCTTATAGGTTAGATTTAGATTACGTTTGTGATAATACGCCAAGATAGGAAAGTCGTGACGGGACCTTGACATCTTCGGACCCTGTTCCACCGGTGCATCGCTCCATGATCTGATACTAAAAACTTTACGAATGAGGACTTAACGGCAACGGCGTCTGTGGAATCAAACAAGGGAACATGGCAGTCTATTTCTTGAGCTCTGAAAATGTAGAATTTAAATGGGGTAAAGTGATACACAGGTTCATTTTAAACTTGTTTAACTTGCACTTATGTCCCTAGTTGTTATACTAAGCAGTCCAACCAAATAGAACGTATTTGTCGTAAACTGACGCTGCCGAAATGCCTTGTATGTTTGCCTTGTAAACTGTCTCCACATCCTCAAATATTAATGCTTGTATAAATTTTTTCCACAAAATTAGAAGCGTTAAGACCAAACGCCTTCCTTTCTTGCAAAGTTTAGTGAAGTCCTGGGGTCAACAGGTGGATTTTGTGGTTGAGCTGTAGGTGGAGCGGTTATGTTTGGAGCTCGCAATTTGTGCAGTAACGACCAGGGTCAACATCACACATGAACATGAAAACAAAATCTCCGATCAGTCATCCATCCTGATCTTTGACCATCATCAAGAGTCAAGAAATTTATCTTGTGCAAAATGAGGCACCTCTTTTCTTGCTGGTCAATTTTCCCATGAAGTACCTTGCTCCTTTGTCCCTGTTGCTTCCCCAATGTCGCACTTATATTTGCAAAAAAATTCGAAAATGGAGAAAGCTTTGGAGTAGCTCTCCTTTCACTTTTATCCCGCTCACTTCCGCAAAGTATGGATTTCCAGCGTTTGGTAATAATATATAGAGGATTTGGATGAGTGGCAGGATCAGTGTCATGAAACCATCGCCGGAAGGATGTAATAGCCAATGATGCAAACGCTGTAAAATCGCCCAACTTGGATCGGAATCTGCAGAGTGTGGAACGGTTGCGGTGATATAGGCCCTGGAGCTGATGGAGGTTGAGGATAACAGTTTTGAGGGGCGTATCCGGGAAAATTAGGTGCTGGGGTAAGAGCTGCTGCTGCGAACATGTTCGTAAAAAAGCAAAAGTCTTGGATGCTGTTAGTTCTGTCTTTTGCGTTAGAAGGTTGGGGACGGGGAGGGATAAGTTGGCTGGGAGTGACAACCTGTTGAAATAATAAAAATCATTGTTATACCATTCCAGTTTGGACTTTAAAATTTGGATGGTAAATCAGGTAAATGGGAAACGTTTATAAAGGTTTTCTCTGGTCTCTGCTATACAGCCGGCACAATCTCTCGGCAGGCGGGTTCGGACTCGGAGGGGCTGATGGTGGGTTATTTGCACGGATAAAGCAGCTTGTTGGTATTATTGTGCATAGTTTAGTACTCTGGCTAACTAATTTTTTTCATTTAAGTAGTTATAATTGGTAAACTCTAAGTTAAGTTTTTGTAACGAAAGCCGGAAACGCATCATGTGAGACGAATTCATTTTCTTTTCATTTTTCATACGAGAGGTGTGTAAATCGGGGTTAAATAGTTTCATGAACATTTTTGGTATATCCGATATGTTACGGATTGGATGTCCTGATTCACCTGAAGAAAGCCGATATATTGACTTTAACTAATGAAATTGCTCGGTATGTTTGTAATGTCCAATGCCAATGTTTTAAGTTCTGATGAACCTATGCATACATTGGTTGTCTTCGTTGTAACTCAAGTGAAGTCCAAAATATAACAGATTTTCTTTGCGATTGATTGAATGCGCAATTAAGGTACCTATGCATGATTTTATGAATATGAATATAATTTTTGTTCTAATTTGGTCAGTCACTCTTGCTTTTGATTTACCATCATTAACAAGTTTTCAAACTGTATTTATAAACTAAACAAAATCATTATCATCATTCATCCTTATAAAAATACATCTTTAATATTTCTAGCATCTCTTGCTTGAGTTGAGACTATATACGCATTTGTTAGTCTGTCCGCAAACATAACTTTTCATTTAAATTTAAATTCATACATTTTTGTCATTACAATCATCCAGAGCCGAA
>JAQFYG010001753.1:0-17385 GCA_034694325.1 Entomobrya corticalis | reverse complement strand
CTTTATGAAAATGCCAGGCGACACCAGGCGACACCAGATGACATGTTGGATAAAATCATATGCCTATGGGCAAATAAATGGACAGGCAATAAAGGAATAACTTTCTGTATGAAATTTACAGGTTTCGCAAACTCAGAGGTACATCATGTCAAGCACAGGATTAAGTTTTATTCAATGTGAGAGTAGAACGGCATAAGGAGAGGACAAAAGGAAAAGAAAATTTCTGTCATCCATAAAACGAAAACAGGAAATAAATCGGGTCTCATTTAGCAGTATTTACTATAAACTTAAAAAGGAAGGAAGAGCAAAGATGAACAATTCCGCGAGAGAAGAGCCAGAGCTGTATACATCAAATCATATCACCTTACTTTGATTTTAAATTTTTTGATGTCACTACAGTCGACGGAAAGATTTTCTCTTCCTTTCAAATTTTTAAAACATATTGCATATTACTTATTTATGTTTATACGCATATCCTTGAATTATATCACAGTTACAATGCTTAAACTTTCATAATACACTTATCTTTGATAAAGGTATTACCAAAAAGGCAAAAACGCTAGATCAAAATTTGATCAGCAATAATTGAAAGAGAAATTGGGAAAAAATATAAAGGATGAAGGATGATGCTGTAACGCAACGTAAGAAGCATTTTAGTATGATTTGCACACAGGCAAGCAGACATTGTAGAGTGGGAAAGCTACATTCGACGGAGCTGAAGTTGAAAAACAGACATAAATTTGACAAGTCAAGAGATCATTGTGCACTTACATATTGCATACTTCATGCATGAATTTTTTATTCGAGTCGTTTACAATGCTGGCTGTGATGATGTTTAATCCAATAAAATTTTCGATCGTCAATGTCGCGATCAAATTATGTGACATAAATTTGAGGAAATTCAATTTTCTGAGTGCTAATGGACAGACAAGTGGACAATGGAAAAAGTAACAAACAACTCGTATGCGACGGAACGTGACTAACTCCCAAGTAGAAAACGGGAGCATATAGGTACTTACTACTAGTAACTCGAAGATAACGGCAAAATGATTCCGTTACAACATCCTTCATTGTAAATAGGCATTACATGTTATGAAGTTATGAAATAAATTGAATATACCTACTTTTGCTAAATCTCGCGTCAAATAGATAGATTGGCAATCGTTAACCAAGTTAAATCAAACTATGCAAATCAGTTTTAGCTGAAAAACATCCAGAATTTTATTCTTGCTTGAAATTAGTTCATAGTTTGCATAGTTAAATGGTTTCACCTAACACATAAGAAAATGGGTTTGTGAAAGCTAATAAATAATATGTAGGTGTATATCCATTAACCTGCCTATAAGTACAAAACAAAAAGTAGCATACGATATAATGAAAATTAGCATTGAAACAACTGACACATATACTTATTTACTTTTTTATATTTTTTCTCGTAATAAATGACACAATTTAAGTATGATATGCAATAATCTAACTCTATATACATTCGGAAACAAATTGAAAATAAAACGGAAGTACCACAAAAGGTAACTTTGCTCCTGCTCTACAGTTTTTTTAGTAAGGACGTCTCTTCAAGCTGTATTGATAGGGAAAAAATGGATTGTGCTGCGAGTTGTGATACGAAAATAAGCCAGGCAGTAGAATTAAATACTTCTTATTTTTTGTGTGATAATATACTTGGAAAAACAAACAGTCCTGCCTGAATAGGCACATGCACATTGGGGCAACTTGAAACAGTCTAATTTGTAATTATAACAGCTTATTTTATACATACGTACGTACGTCATCAACTAAGGGAATCTACGCTTAAAATGAACCTTTAATCCAATTAAAGACAAGAGGCAAGTATAGTAAAACGATAGAATTAAATAGAATAATTGACTTTTTACATACTTACGAGATTTTTTGTGCTCTTGAGTGATGAAAGGTGAAAGGTTAAGTATAATAAAAAGAACTGAAAACAGAACCAAAATTGGAACACATTTGTTTCTTCAAATAAATAGCTATTAAAGAAACACTGATAAAATTAATTAATTATCTTCTAGTTACGTATTTAATTGCCCACCGTCCTTGCTTTATTTTAATAATTCTCTATCTCCCTACACATATTTACTTTCTTTCCCCTACTGTTTGTTTGTCATTGGCCATACATAAGGTAAGTATTTACAACTATGCATAGAATATTTTCAGAGCAAAGTCATATCATCTAGATGATTGCCTGCAAGAAAAACGGCAAACATTGAAATGATATAGGTTAAAATTTAGGACAATCGATTTTTTAAGAGAATCATCTTATCATCATGTTTTCTTTCTGATCATTTTTAAGACCACAGTGTTCGTGTCAGATAATGCTTCCTATCTCTAAAAATATAAAATGTTTTGAAATGCAGCATTCCGTTTCATGCAAGATAAGAGTAGGTAAATCATGAGAAGAACGAATAAGACAAAGTGCAAAGCATGTCAAAATGGAAGATGATGCTATTTTCAAAGAATACTTAAACAACATACACTTATGTGTAAGTAGGATAACAGGGAACATCGGAAATCATGCATAAAATAATGCTTTCACATAAAAAAATGTTTCAAGAAATGAATTATTATGACCGTGGGTGGACTGTAATCCGGAGAACGTGCCTGGTCAGGAGGAAATAATATCTTGATTCTTATCACTTAAACCAACAAAACACACACCAACCATCCATCTATGTTTGCATTGTACCAGAAGTGATCGTCAGGTGAATTTCGATTCATTCTTTCTCCCTTGGTTTCATCACACCTCATCTTCCTCTGGGTGTAGGTAGGTATGTATGTTTTATATTTGAGTGGTTGTAATCCGGATTTGAAAATTGAAAAAGTGATGCAATAGTGTAATATATTCATTTGCATTTTTAATGCAGTAAAACATAATATCTATTTGGGCACTTTTCATTTCTTACGCATAAAAAAGCATGTACGATGATGTAGTCGTAGTCCTGCCCTGGTTCAACCAAAATTATGACTTCATATCCATTAAGCCAAATAGTGGAGGCTCAAATTGTTTTGACGAGCCTCAAGTCACGTCTCCCATAAATACATGCATGTTGTGCCTTAGTTTTTTAGAGCAAAGCTGTTTTTTTAAACTTGTATGTAGTGTAACTATTTATAACATCATAACTTATGTCGATTATGTCTTTTTGCCCCATTACTATCCTACATGCAGCCAAAGATGCTATTAACGGGAATCTCCCTCCAATTCACAACTTTTCTGAGTTGGCTGTAGTAAAAGTAATGCTGTGTCTAGGTGTCCTGAGTTTTGTCAGTACAAATTTGTATGACTCGTTGGATATATGCTTCAAAATAACTAATTTCCATATTATGTAAAAGTAAGTGATACATTATCATTATGTAGGGCAGGGGAAAAAAGGTTCTCCAGTCGCGAAGATGCCAACATGCCAAGCTTTTTATAAAACAACTTCTATCACCACCCCTGCTTGGAAAATATCAATGAACCTTGTAATGAATGAAATTATTACCCATTATGACTACACGGTCTTTCGTTCTACTGTTGTGAATCCATTTTGAACCCTCGTCCTGTACACTTCAACAATCAAAACTGCTGTATTTTGTGTAGCAGAATACAAAAAAATTCTATGAATGTACTTATTTATTATGGTGCACAATGCCGATGAACCGCCACCACCCCACCTCCAAAGATTGTAAGTAGTGCAAACGTAAAAGTATATACACAAGTGTCGAACAGAAAAAAATCCAATACAATATACAGCACAACAAAACAATTATCGCGTTTTGCGTGTGCTCCACAATACAACGAGCTTGTTGGTCGGGATTCGGAATTGTGGAACGCTCTGTGCAGATATGATTTCAACCGTTTATTCGATAACGACCTAAAATCAGTCGTTTATTGTAAAACTGGAAAATGTATAACGTATAGCTAAATTAATACCTATATTCATATTGTTGGAATGAAAGTTGACAATGCTAAAGAGAATATGCCATCACCAGGCCATGAGCCAAAGTTTTAAGTTGGATCCAGGAGAAGCAGAAACTTCACCAAGCTAGATCTCCTCACTTTACTCATATTTCTCAGTGCGTAGTAGTGCGTGGCTTCGGTATTTGATGGCATGGATGAAAAAATCATTTTGCATCAATGAGCATGGGAATGGGATGCGGAATCAAATTAAGAGGTGAACTTGGTAAAATCGTGTGTGCGATGGTTATATGAAGTATTGTATGCAATAAGTGTGTGGATACATAACAGATGTGCGTAGACAAAAGCATCACCTCCTCCTCCTACATTATATCATTATCATTCATCTTTAGGGCTTATTAACAATGCACACATGCAACTTACTTAACTGCAACTACTTATTGTGTCGTGTAAACTTCTTTTCAATGTTTTGGCTCCATTGAATGCACACACACTCCTCAGTCATCACAATCATATAAAGTTTGTACATGGCCCAAAAGACCACAAAAACAAACAGCAAGTACCGACAGTCTCTCTTTCGCCGGGATAACACACACACACACACTCACACATCGCAACGCAACTTCATACATCGCTCGTTTTCTTTTCGTTTTTACGTTACATTTTTGTACTTCATTTAGTGCTTGCTGCATATTAAAACTGGAAGAAGAGGAGGAAAAAAAGCCAAGCCTTCCGCATCTTTTTCCTTCCTACTTCAATCAGCTTCACCCCCACTCATTCAGGAGAAGCGAGACCATCAACAGTTTATAATCTCTGACTGACAGTGAAGCACTACTTACTGTGTACTTATACAAGTACATTAGTTGTTAATAAGAAATGCTCCTTCAAAAATTCATAACGTGAAAAAAAAATACTTTTTAGCTTCATTAGACGATCATCGGAAGAGGAGAAGAGACCTACAACAGCGAATATTTAGAGACATTCAGTTATAATATTACTGTTTTTTGTTGAAATGAAAAGTAATAGGATTTTTATTTTTTAAACACAGTGATAAAAGTCAAAATTCAATATTTTGATGGCTTTCTTCGGTATTAAATTACTGCTATATGGAGTCTAAAGTATTTCGTGATACATTTCTCGATAATTTTTGTTAAATGTGTGTAGTAGAGAAAATCTAATCATACTTTTATTCCGTATTTTATTACCTTTTTTGCATTCGTTCGTTGCAAATGCAAAGTTACTTACGACGACGATTAAAGAGAAGTTTTGAAAAGGTTAAAAAGCTGATTTCAGGCACGACGACATAAATGAACACGGAACGTAACAGATGAATACGTTTTGGGTGCATTGTACGTGCAAAAGATATTTTAGAACACATCTATGAATTAGCTCGTTGCAAGCAGCACGTGCACAGTGCAATAATACTGTTGTCAATGCAAGCAAAGTGCATTATTCTTGCGTACATACATAATATTCTGTAGAATATTACGTTCTTATGAAAATAGATTTAGGCTGTAGCCACACTTATTTGAGAAAGCCACCATGAAATATAGATAAAAAATATGAAAAACATAAAAACAAGTGAAAAGTTATTCTCCGATGATACAAAAATAAAAGGCATTTTTTGAATTACATAAAGTTAATATAATTTTATGATCATGAAAAATAACAAATCACACAAACAAGTGAGCTAATAATAAAACTGATTAGTCGTTCAAGAAAACTGATCTTCTGACAGTGTAGCCTTTTTTCATGAAGCAATTCGTGGAACCCTGCATGACAAATATGTTCATTGGCTCCATACGGCTGACAACAAATCAGATACGTGGTTCTCCAATGACTTAGGAAAAAGGAAAGGTAGTTGCTATTAAAGGAATCCAGTCCAGCATAGCAGACCACTTTTACTTTAAACTATAAAAACACTTTTATATGTACCACCACAAATGTCTTTACGGTTTCTTTTGTGTGTACACTGTACTAACTAAAATGGTGAACATTTATCGTTTTATGTGAGTTTACTGGCTGTAAAGAATTCATTGAACCATATACGACGAACAAATATACATAAAAAATTCTAAGTCTATGTATGTAACAACTTGAAGTATGGTCAATTGCTTTTAATTATTTGACAAAGAGTGGGAGGAAGTTCATAAAAGTTTATTTACAAAGTAGTTTTGTATTTTTAAAAATGAATAAAAATGTTCTATTATGTGACGTAAGCAGCTCAACGTGATACTCTGTAGATGTTGTAAAATCACATGGGGTAAACTGCTCTGAAATACCAAAATCTGACATTAGTAAACCAGTGATCTCCATACGTGATCTCACACAGAGAAACATTTTCCCCCTTGTGTGAAGCCTCTTGTTATTTGTGCTAACAAGAACTCTCTGTAAGAAAGAAGATCAACATGCACGTATCAGTGTACGTGTGCAATTGGATACGGAAGTGATTTCTCAAATAACATCGATAAAAGAAGAAAGCAACACTATAAAAGTAAGTTAAATTATTGTCTATTTATTTTCGAAAATGGCATTTTGCAAAGCTTTATTCCAATTTCAATGTTTTTCAAACTTACTCTCTTATCGTTAAAAACGTGACCAAGTCTTGTTTGAAGTCAGAAGGAGGAAAATAAAATCTTTGCCATCTAAGAATCTGTGAATGTCGTATCGAGTATGGAAGTTCAAGGTGAGAGTTGCCGCATAAAATGTGCAAAAGATGAAAATTTACAACCTGGACTCGTCAGATAATAAACTAGAAAGGGTCGGAATAAGAAAGTAGTGCTAAATGTTCAAAAACAAATTTCATTATCATCAGTCTTTATTCCTCGGGGCAAGGTGAGAAATATAGGTAGTTAGTTAATTGCTGTCAATTAAGCTAAACAATTTAATTTTATTTTGACATTCCTATACGTTTAATTAATTATTGTTAGTCTTCATCGTCCAAAATGTAATGCAAAATCGTTTAAAAAAATCAGATTCTATTCAGAAAAACAGTTGACACGAGTAAGGAAACAAAGTAGCTAGCGTTATTCGGTAACCTGCATCAGTTTCAGGAGAAAAGTAAAATTATGCAAATGATATGAACCGGTTTATTGCATGCACGAACATATATTATCTTACTAACAATGAGTTTATGGAAAATCTTATCACGACTTCTTAGTTTCAAATCATTAATAAATAAGGTTCTGCGACTAAGAAGGCGATTTGACGTAAAAAGTGAGAGAGAGGAAAATATAAAGAAGCAACCAGCCACATTCACAAATGTCAGACTAAACCCTGAAGCAAACGTCTCGCTTGAGAGTTCTGAACATTGTGATTAGATTAGAAATATCAATTAATGGAATTTTGCCACGATTTCTTGTAGCCTGTCGGATGAAATTCATTTTGAAAAAGTGTCTTTTACAAGAGCACGCTTTACGACTACGAAGACACTTAAGCCGATGGAATGTTGAACGTACAAAAACCAAGATACCTACACTAATGCCTTCGCTTTTGGCAAATCAAATCACGCTCTTTGTTGTCAGCGGTTGAGTCTTCTGATTCTGGCTGCTGTTTGCTCTTGAGGACAATGAAATTCTAAAGCTATAGCTGGAGGTATATAGTATGTATCTTATTACTTACATGTGTGCACTTTTTACTTTCATATATTAATCTCTTGAATCAGTGAACCAAACAGGAAAGCTGTACTAAACATTTACCACCAAAATGAATGCATTACATTTTGTATGATCTTCGATCTTTTTTGTAGTTTGGGCCTTATCCATTTTTACTGCATATTCATATAGGATTTTTGGAATAATTAAATTTTCATCATATTACGTAGTCTCAGAGCCAGCTGCGGATGGTGGTGGTGATATGATGTACTGATGTAGTAGGTTAATAAAAAAAACTATGTAGACATGTTGCTTTTTGATGAATTATTAAACTAGTAAAATTAAGTTATCCAGTGCCATTTTGCACAAATATGGCATTGCTAACTGGAATTACAACATTATCAGAGACCAAAAATCATGCAATTATACATGATCATTGCCCATTGTTGGGAATGCTACAGGTGCAAGTACACATGACGCAAATAAATATTCCATGTATTCTGTTTTCTATTATTACCTCAATGAATGTAAAATTGGAGTATAACTTAATTATTTTGAAGTGACTGGTTATCCTTGTCAATCATATAAACCAGTTATATAGTATTCTAGTCATTTAACAATTTAATTAAAATCACTACTTGACGCAATTAACTCAGCCCACTTGCTAATTAAAAGCAATTACCTTTATTAAACGAGATACAAAATTGACTAAAGTAGTCATATACATATTTTTGGCAATTCAACGAGTTGATATCATCTAAGTATTTTTAGACGAATTTGGCTTAATTGTAAGAAACTTGCCAGACTAATTAAAATTTTCATTTATGAAATGAACACGTTACAATGCGAAATCAAGTAAAGTTATCCGATACCTATGTATTACGTCTGGAATGAAAATACCGAACAGCAAAGAAAAGAGAAACGTAAGCTACGGGTTATTTTTCATTATTGAACACTACGACGCATTAAATAATGTATAAAAATGAACCGAAACTTTAATTTTTTTTATATCTCATTCATCAAGATTGAAGATAATTGTGACTGACACTCTACTCAAAACGTGTCTAAAATGTTCGCCTGCCAAGTACCAATAAAATTATGCGATAGTCTAATTATTTTTATGACAAAAAGCGTTCCCGTGATAAAACATTCTGACACAACTAATATCTTTCACTATAAATCTTCATTTATTGAATTTTCTTCCCGGGTATTCTAAATACTACATTGATTTGCGATAAAGTGATAACAAAATATTGTACTATCGTACTAAAAAATGCCTACAAATACTGTATCTCAAGTGAATTATGTAAGTGCATGTCATGTTTGGTTTTTACTAAAAGCTTGATATTATGCTCGTTGTTGTGGATGACTTTTCCCGTGTCTTTTCCTACATATTAAAATACTACTACTACTAAAGCTTTTATATAAAACCCAACTGCGATATGTATTCAAGCTTGATATGACAGACACAATTCTGGAATACAAAAAGTGTACAACAACACAATGGTCATATTCTATAGAGAATACAATGAAACAAGTGAAACCAAACTCAAACATTATTTTTACTTCTATTCATCAGAAGAATTCGACCGACATGAGTATGAGTACTACTTTTACTGGATCCTACAACAACAACTAGATATTATTGACTGACAATGATGAAACAACCTACAGCGTGTAACATAATGCTAACAAAACAAATACCAAAAGAGCTGCTGAGGAAGAATTGTTGTTTGTTACAGTTGGCGTGCGTGATGTGGTAGTCGGTTGTTGGATGTCCTAAGCTTCAATAGATATCGTTCTTGATTTCCAAGAGAGAAAGTTGTATGTAGTCGAGTAGTAGTATGTACAAAGAATTTCATACTCGGGAAAAGAATGCGAAATATACAAAAAGTAATAACAAAACAACTAAAAAGAAGAAAAGCACTCTCTTTTCCAACAACAACGCTGGAATGGTAGTGAACAATCAGGCAAGAGTAGCAAAACTTTCTTTCTTCGCATTTGAGAAAGCGAGCGGCGGAATGTTTACTTGTGTCATTTACCTGCTTTCTCCATGACTCAATGTTCCATTTCGTAAGATCGCGTTTTATATATAGCAGTATATGTACTTATATATCAACTTAATTCTCTTTTTAGAGAGCATCATCCCTCAACATGCATCTTTTTCAATTGTCTTTCTGAAATTGTAATGCCCATCGATAAAAACGGAAATATGTTGAACGTAGCCAAAATGTTGAATTCAAGAGTTATGTACTCTATTTTGTTACAAAGATAACGCTGACGTTAATATTCCCATTTTGCCATTTATTTTCGATTTTTTCACTATGATGATCGGATAAGATATTTTGGCAATGATGTGTATTTTACCATGTTATCATTGCCATGATTTGTCTTCCGACCCATTTCCGTGATATTTAAAGCTTCAATTTACATCATATCATTATTATTCATGACCGCACCGTTTTATTGAAATGCTCAGACAGCACGGACAAGAAAAAAAAGCTGTGATAATGCATTATTCTTTATCGAGTGGTCGTATTTAATGATAGTCTTATCGTTCTATATGTGTTCGCTTCTAAAAAGAAAAGCCTTATGTATTATTTCATGCAGATCTTGTATTTCATGACAGGTAGTTTGGCAAAAGATGGACGTGCCCGTCAACAAGAAAAAGTCAAGAGTTGTATAGCTACATCAAGTTTCGTTATCTACTATCCAAACATGCTATTCCCAATGATGAGATTCGAATTTTCTCCTTTCCTGGTTGTTATAATTTTCCATTCTATCGCTTTCCATCTTTTCCGAAAGGAAACCGAAAAGATAGCCAGGAGAAAAAAAAGAGAAAAGTGGCGACAGCCACACAACACTCTACTAAAATGCACATAATATAACATTCTTCTTCCATGTAGTAGCAAAAATAAAATAGCAACACACACATTCTATTCAGAAAATATTTTTTGTTGCTGCTTTTGCTACTTTGGTGTGCTGCTGATAATGAGAATGCTCAAAAATCCATGAAAATTTTTGTCCCTTTTCTCCCTGTGTGTGAAGCTTTTAACCCCAGAAAAATGAGCATGAGTTTTTCAATGTGGTATAAAAGAGGGTCTCTCTGCAAGATGCATGTGCATGCGCTAGGGTAAAAATCGAAAATTTTCTCAATTCCTTGCATCAATCCTTTGCTATTTTATAACCTCACTGCTGCTACTACAACTACAACTTTAGATATTCTCCCTTGCTCGGCCGGGATCGTTTACTCCGAGGGAAAAGGATCTTGCCCTATCTTTCACTCTACTACTCTTATAGTATGCTTTTCTATTTCTGCTGGTGCTCCTTTTTTTCTGGCTCTCTTCAGGATCCCATAAAGGCATGCACTCAGCTTCGTATAGCAGTTACAACGGCACAGTCATCAAAGCACTAAGTACAACACAAACTTACACACACACCGCTTTTCACTATCTTCCTGCTCACTTTCACTCTTTCTCGACAAAATCTTTTCTCCGTTAAACAACTTTTATCTTTTAACCCTCCTCGTTTTCCGTTCATTTGTAGTCATACTGAGGGCTCATGAAGTCGCTGCCATTACATTTTTTGCCCTATAATCCAATAACTAAAAGTAATATCTTAAGGGAAATAGAAGACTTATTGGTCAGTAGTGGGAGTAAGGAATCAGAACTCTCTTGTGTCAGACTATCATGAACATAATACAATATTATAAAAGTTGAGAGAATTCCCGACCGTCTCATCATATTCTTTTTTTTTCTTCCTTTTTTCCTCTCTCTCTCTATTTTCCTTCTCAAATATTTCACTGTCTCGTCGTTCCTTGCTCCTTCATAACATGATCTTCTCCAGCTCCTCTTCCAATCTCATCCATTACTTATTAGCAGGAGATCTATTAGGTAGCAGAAGGCACTCTTATTCCATTCCTTCTTAATTTACCATTAATTCTTTTCAATGACTCTGTACGGACGTAGTTTCCTGGTATTGCTCTTTCAACTTTATTGCCAGGTTTTGAGTTTCCACTTACCGCCACGATACGACGAGCAGGCAGTATCATGTTTCTAACACTTCAATTTATTGTGTGTAACACAAGAAGTATTTGACGCTCTATAGCCACGTAACATTCAGTTCATTACCAGTAGCAATTTCTTTAATTTTCCTTTTTAGAGGACAGGGTCATTTTTTTCAAACCTTCCCTTTACTCCTCTTACCAAATTAGCTTTTTTTTATCCACTGAGAGAAAGTTGATACACTTTTTTTTAGCAACGGCACAAAAAAATGTCGATATCCTCGTGAAAAGTTTGAGATCGTAAACGAGAAATGAGTTATGTTTACTGTGTGTCTACCTACACCTTCCCCACGCAAGGGTTGTCTTTCTTGTTGTTCATGTCACGTATCAAAGAAACATAAAAATAAACTAGTTAAGCTGCCAGATATCATGGAGTTCGACAATAACATAGTACATAAGGTTCTTCTGACTTCACTCTTTGAATAAAAAATACATACCGACTATTTATAACTTGCTCTTGAAAACATTCTTCTTCTACCATAGAATAAATACTATATCCAATATGATATTTTCTGCATATCGAAAATGATATCTGTTTTGATAATAAAAAATGAGCTCTTCCTTTGGTACTAGAGGTAGTTATTTCAATTAAAGGCTGAAGAACAAACACGATAATATCAGTATGTAAGCTATAGCATAGCTTTAAAAACCAAGATAATAATGGCAACAATAATAAGTAGGCTCTAAGCCCTAAAGCATTACAAAACACGACAATATACGACAATAACAATAATACGTTTTGTCAATCAAGTTTTTTATTTCGATATATAAAGTGTTCTCTAAGATAAATGATAAGAAAAAGTTGTGAAAGCAAAAAGGAACCATACATTCCTCCATTGTTTTATAAACATTTCCGACAATAATAAAATAACTACAAACTAAGAGCTCCTCGGCCGTCAATATATATAAGTACATTTTGTATTCATGTAAATAAAGTGAAAGTGAAAGTTTTTGTGGCTTCATAGGAAAACAAATTTGTGTGGATTATGGCTTCGGCACTGTGGGAAATCTTGTGTATTGAACAAAACGTAACTGTTTATTCGTCAGGAGAGTTTTACTACACATCAAACCATTTTATTGCAGAAACGTTGTCGCAGATTATACATAAGCATTAAGTACACAGATAAAGCAAACAAAAAATACCATTAAAGTTATGTTTTTCATCATGATCATCCAATATTTTTGTACGGAGCGATGAAACAGCACTACATATTAATATTATAACTTTTTTGCTGAACGTCTATATAACATATTATGTTACCTGTACGCACATGCATAACGTTCCAATCTATGTTCAAGCCTACTACAGTGGTAGTAGTAGCTGGAAGGAAAGTCAACATAAAATCTACCACGGTATTATGATGCTGGTGCAGAGATCCAACTCCACTCCATCCACAAAGATAAATACCCGTGAGGAGACTAGCAGAAGCAGTTTTGGTTGATAATGTTTGTAAAGTGGGGGATTCTACACGAGCGTATGCACATATTATATTAAGTCTTGCGTATATGAATGTACCTCCGTGTGATGGTGCAGTGTGCCTATCCATCTATATGAGATATATCACATAAAAGTACACATATATTAATAACAGAAACGGCAGAGCATCATGATATGTGTACATTCAATGTAGTAGTCAATATAAAGAAAGAAAGGAAAAAAAGATGCCTTTTGTGTGGAATAAGCTTGTTAAGGAAAAGGCAAAGAGAAAGGAAAGTAGAAAAAGACGACGACAATGATTCTTTGTATCTTACACGGTGTGTCAGTGATAACAACACAACAACCACATCCGTTAGCAAACAACAAAAGTGTAAGAACAAGAGCCAAGGACATGCTTTTTGAAGAACCACTGACTCAATCAAAAAAATTTAAAAACAACAATGAATGACACCAAAAAGCAAAGGTTTGTCAATGAATTCCAATAAATATATATAAGATAAATGCATTCACGAAAAACAGAAAAAGCACTCCATGAAATCTTTATAAAACACCCATTTCAATGTAGTTAATGAGATTTTCGCATTTCCTCGTACTTCTAAGCCATGAGAGCATTAATGTTTCCGTTGAATTCCTTATATTTGCGCAAATTAAAACACTTTTTTTGCTACATGCTTATTCTGAACTATCATATAAAGTTGCAAATTGCGAATTTGGAAGAACGTGCAAAATGCAAAATAGTATAAAAGCACAAGAAAATCCATTCATTCGCTTAATTTGATATACGTATAAATAGATTAAAAGATATAAAAAACTGCCAAGCACATTTACCAAGGAAAGTAATAAAAGGGGTGTAGCAAGTACTAGTAGGATGCTGGTACAAGAACAAGGTGACATCAGCGTAGACACCAGACAGAGTTAACACACAAAACAGTAAAAGTCCTCCCCCTCTGCCCAACTTTGTTCCTTTTCTCTCGCCTACTAAATATAAGTAATTGCAATAGCTAAGGCCATATGTCATACGTTGTGTAATCATAGCATATAAAAAAATCCACAAAAGAAAGCAAAATTTCTCTGGTTTTCTCAAAAACCGAGCAGGTGAAAATGAATAAGAAGTACCTTTCACCGAACGGTCCAAGAGCGTTTTCATAGGAAGCAGAAAGGAAAGAGAAAAGCGAAAGAGTGAAAAAAAGAGTAAGCAGATGGTAGGGGGATAAGCATGATGCATGCAGCGCACCCCACATTTCTTAGCACGTACACGCATGGTATACAAATAAATACCTATACTTTGGTACTTGGTAGGGTCGTCAGCGTATATTAAAAAGAGAAAAAAAATCACAGCAAGGAAAGCAATATATAATATGGGTTACTACTAAAAGCACTGGTGCTGTTCCTTCCTACTAAACTTTCTATTTTCTCTCTAGAGCCTTTTTCCTTTTCTTTTAATTTTATGGAATGAAGGGCTGGACGGAAGCTCAAGTCACATTTGTGTACGGCAATGGTCTGGAGCGACGGTGTGATATATACAACCATAAGCAGTAGTAATAACATGGCCGATTGTGTGCATGTCTTTTCATTTTTTCCTCTTGTTTATCACATCTGCACATAGCAGCATATAAATATATATTTCTTTTTCGAAAAAAAATCTTGTGATATTATAATCACCCGACATACCCTTATCGGGTCGGGAATGTCGGGATGATAGGAAAGGAAAGCAGACACATATTTTTAAACGTATATATACATCTCTGCTGATGGTGTAACAAAAGTGGTAACCGAAATACTAGAGATACCCCTTCTGCTACCCCTATTGTAAAGGAATAACACGGATGGGTCAAAATCAATAAATCCGTCGCTGCGGTATCCTTACTAGCTCTACAGCAAACTTGTTCTGACTCAAAAACCATGTCGGGTATAATGCATTATATGCGAGTGGACTCGTGTGAGACCAGACCAAACCAAGTCAGAAGAAGAAGACGAAAAAAGTGCTTTTGGGATTTCTATAGATGTTAAAGTTACATACATTGTATAAGAAGATACGTGTTGTACTGCGTGCATTGTGCACAGTGACTGCTGTAGTGAAAAGAACATCGAGGGAGAAAGGGAGCGAGAGAGAGAAAAGTTAGAGACAGAGGCAAGGCGAAGTACTTCTTATTCCTCGTCTCTCTCTTTTGCTGTTGTCTCTGTTGATCTCTCTGTAGAACATGCATCAGCCTCAATTCATCCTTTCCATCTCTGTCCACAATTCAACCCTTTCACTCTAATTCTATTTCCACTTATTGCCTAAATCCTCTTAACTTGAGGGTATTCAAGAGGACATACATCCATATATGTACATAAAAGTACACACATAATACACACATGGTCGGTTGGATCGGATATATTATGATGATATACAAAAGTACATAAACGTTGCCAACTTACATAAACACAAACAATGCGATACGTGTTCTCTCTTAAGAACACAGGGAGAAGAAGCAGCAGACGGCCTGTCATCTGAGCCAAGCCACCAAATTACCTGAAGAGATGAAAGCTTAAGTTTCGTTCGACGTTAAGAAAACAGATTATTACCAATTCTGGTGGAAAGTACGAATAACAAACAGTAATCATTTTGAACATGTTCTACTTAAACTCCACACACAAACAGACAAAACATGCATGAATATATATATATCCAAAATCCTCATTCTTCCGTTGTTTCTTCGAAAATGTGCTTTTAGTACGTGGTTTGATGGCATGTATGGTAGCGTGTATATGAAACATTTGACATGAAAAACTCATTTGCTTTCACGAGTTGGCTTACACTCTTCCCTGACTGCTTCGAGGAATAAGCGAAATGAAAAATTGTCAAGAAAATGAGATCCTCCAAAACTAATGAAAATCCGGCCTGTTTTTGAGCTAGCTTGAGAGAGAGAGAAAAAAAATCTTGTTGTTACTTTCACTTTTGTGTTTGTGGAAGAGCGTGTGTGTTTCGTTCGTCGGAGCACAATATTTCTGGTAGAATCGTATTATGTACCCAATGCAGCATCTTGTATTTTTTCCAACTTTCCTGTGTAAGTCTACAAGAAGTAGGCATACACATACGAGACGACGGTTTTAATTCCAAATTAGAACACGAGAAACGTACTTTTTTGGGAAAATGTACATTTAGTAAAGATAAATGAAAACTTTTCTAATTTTTTTTGTCTTTTTCGTATTAAAACGTGATCGTACGTGTACATGTAATGAAGTTGATACAATGGACTAAATAAACAAAACTCAAATAAAACTGGATGATGAATGCTACAAAAAGCCGTTGCCTGTTTGTCCTCTACACAAGCGCATTACGTAAAATATTATTGAACTGTCATAGCCATAAAAGCTGTCTTTTACTTTTAAGTTGAGCTGAGCTTAAAAGAAACTAACGTCTTTTGAAAGCTTTAACCAAAGACGATAATGGCATTTATCTCTTGTTCTTGTTCCTTGCTTAAACCCATGTAATAATGAACAATACATGAGAATAGATCCATACGGAACTGTGTTGTGGTCTTTTTTGTTCTTTAGAATAAAGTGCCTACATGCATGGGAAAAAATTAATAGGATTCAACTTTTCATTGTTGTGCACTTGCGTTTTTTTCTTATGTACATATAATTAAAAGTTTTGAAAAAAAGTTTCGTAATAAAAGTTGGATCCAATCCATAATAAAGTCGGAGCTTGCGGTACAAGTAACGTACGCAAAAAGACTGGTTTACTGATTTACACAGTATTCCATACGTTATGGCTTTGACTTTGTATTTATGATACTTCCAATTCCAATTCAGCACAACTGGGTATATCAAAGCAATCAGTGCTCAACAATTTACAGAACAGCTTAGTTGACATCAAACAAACCATGTATGTATTTCGGTTAATTTAGGAAATAATGCGATTTGTTCTTTAGATGATTATATAGGCTACCAATATTTAAAACCATCAAAGAAACATCTTTCAAAGAGTAACATCATTACTGAACTAAAGATTAAAAATAATTATGTGAACAATAATGTATCAATGCAGCTTAAAATTTAGGTACTGCAACTGTACAGCAGTCTTAAGCTGTTTTATTCGAATCATTTAAATTATCAAAAATATGAACTAAATATGAAAGTGCTTACAAGAAGCTTTAGTAATAATGCATTCGTTCAATTAGAATTTTCCAGTAGCTCATTGCGAATTATACATGGTTTACTTTACTATAATTTTCTATCGTTCGTAAACTACGTTAGCCATTTGTTAGTCATTTATTGACGACACACTTTATATTTTGCTAATTGTTTATACATAGACGATAGCTCCTTCGGCTTTCTAATCTGCACAATTTCGCATATTTAGCCTCCAAAAATG
>JAQFYG010001752.1:0-17400 GCA_034694325.1 Entomobrya corticalis | reverse complement strand
TAATTCGCTTCCCTAAACTCATTAGAAATGAGAAATTCATGCAAATCTAGTCCCAAAAAGCGTTATTAAGCTACATAGTTGTATATTTGACGTTGTCATATATAAAATGCTTAACTAACATGCACTACTGTTTCAAAAGTCATTTTTGTTCTTGCCTAATAATATCCATTCTGAACTATCTGAACTCACATGCAACGTTTATTCTTTTTGCTGTGTTCTTTTTAATTTTTAATGTGTAACTTCATAATAGAATGTGTCAGTGTTGTCACATAATGCCTACATAGTAGCGCCAGCCCATTCAATTATAAAGTCTTAAATGACAACCTACCTACCTCGAATGGTTGTATCATAGTATCATATTTTATTCAAGAGCAGGAAGGGCAATACATCTGATGAGGTATGGCTTTATTACACCGATTATATTCTGATTTTGTATTATTCACTTACACCTGTTTATACTAGGTGCTGAAGTTTATTTTTGACAACAAAGGGGTATTACACCCAACTCAAGAAGAAACGAATGTATAAGCTGTAAATACGAGTCACGAGATTGTGAGGGAAAAATAAAAAGCTGGTTTTTATAACGGTGGCAATGCATATACAATAACTATTTACATCCCACAAGTACTTGTGTGTGTAAATTTTATTCAGTAAGTCTATCAACCAACATTCTTATGAGATATATCTTACAAGCAAATGAACTTATGTACTATATTTCGCTTTATATTGTTGTGTGTGATCAGTGTGATGTCATTATCCTGACAGAACCTACATATGCATGCTTCTTCCCTCATAGTATAATAATATTTACTTTTCCTTCCCGTTTCTTTTACTACCCGGTTATTTCATGCCATAATGTAAATGGGCTCAGATAGACATATACTTTCTCACGTATAACATTATGCGCCTAAAAGGAAAAGGTACTCAGTGTGGTTGTAATAGTAAGAAACAACAATCCCACAAGAGAATTTCGTACTTTTACCATTGGACTTTTTCATTGCGTGCTTGATAAAATGGCACGCAAAATAGGTAACATTTTGGTCGAGGATTACTAATATACCTATCGACCGAAAACTTGTGTATTTTTTTACGTTTCCTGAGACGATTTAACGTGGTGTTATAATAATGACACTGTTATACATGCTACTTTTCGACTATATGTCCAGGAGAGAATAAGACGCATATAGCACCAAGCAAATAAATTTATATAAAACACTCCTTGTCATTATTAAAACTGGGCAGTATTATTGCTTATTGCTTCTTTTTCTTCCGTATCGTATGTTTTTTTACTCTTGTTTACAACAAGACTTTTTTAACATTTTAACACATGGAAATGACTCGTGAGCGGGAGAGTTCTTTGCGTTCACATGAATAATGTGTAATGAAAGCATGCTCCTATGTACTTATTTTTCGTACAAACCATGTGTATTATTTTTCCACAAAATTATGCATGACAAAAACTGGCTGTTCATTGGCATTTCTCTCTTTCTGAACGTGGACAACTAATCAAAAAGAGAACGGGAGGTGGTGTCGGACGGAGGAGGCTTTGTTGTTGTATGGGAAATTTCAGGATGTATACAAGTGTTGCTCACTTTATATCATGTTGGAATACAAAAGAATTTCCAAAAAAAATCCAGTTGTTTTGTGTTTCTTCTTCTTCTAGTTTGTTTGTTGTAAGAGCAGTGGCCCAAACCACTATTAGGGGAAGTGTGCAAACATTACGAAGAGAACGCAATAATATTACAAATAGCGATGTTAGTTTTTGGGTTTTGTATATCACCTAAAGTATTTGTACAAAAAACGTGTATTTTCAAAATATTCTCATATTGTAGAGAATGATGCTTGGCTATGCCGGGCACGAATTCAATTCAGTCCATTAATCGAAAACTGCAAGCACTTTTTTGACGATGAAAAGAAGAGGACAGTGGCAATGAGTTATGTTATGTGGCAAAATGGAGTAATGAAAGTCATATAGTCGTAGTTGAGTTGGACACGCTTTAGTTATCGACATGTCCTTCTAACAGTCAGTCGTTGCTCGTGGCGGCGGCGTTGATAGTTGTAGTAGATTCATCATAATTAGCTCCGTCCTTCCTCGATACTAAAAAATCACTCAGCAAAAATAAGGTTGCTTGTTATGTTGTGTTTCATGTTTGAAGAGTGAATCACAGTATGGAAAACAACAGAGACAGAAAGCCAGTCGAACGTAATAATAAGTTTTGATTTGTCCGCATAGCAAATACATAAGGGCTTTCAAAAATGTCCATTAGGACGACTCTATTATCCACATTCATGTTTACATACGATCCCTACATTTTGCTGTCACAAGACGGAGCACACAATAATCATAGTTACAGTTCCAATTATTGCAAAGTGCCACTACTCTTGTTCGCCTCTGATTTGCAAGTGTATAGTGACAATGAAAGTGTTGGTGGCTAACTTGGTGTGGTGAATATGTGACTTTCAGTATGTAATATTTTATGAACAAAAATTCTATAAATGATGGGAATTTAAATGTAATTTTTATTGATTTCACATAAATAGTGTAAGTAGTTCAATATTTTTCTACTTACATATTTGTTCCCGAGAATATTTTAATATTTTAACACAGCTTCAAATCATATACTTATTACATATATTACTCCTTTTGGAGTGCTGGATATTATTGGGACCTGATTTGATTTCTTCCGCGTAAGTAAAAAACTGGGAGATTCGTAAAGCTTTCAGCAGTATCTAGCTCAACTTCAACAGTACAATTCTTCTCTTTCATGTAAGACACTATAATATATTGGTCTAACAAACTACCTTTATTATAGACATGTAAAGTAAAAGTATATTCAAGCGAGTTTTTAAAATACATGCATATTTGATAGCTTAACAACGATTGTACCTAATATATCATGTGCATAATTTATTATCTAGTATACGATTCAATCGAGTAATAATGTTTCAATGAAGTTGGCAAATTTTCACATACGTTTGCAAAATTCATTACCGCTCGGCGCTCGCTCGTATCCTGATGTATATATGCAGTCATTCATAAATGGGTTGTAAGTTATGTCGACTAATAGGGTTTTCATCAAGAATTTCGTAATTTATTAAATAGTTCCTAACCTCGATTCTGTCCTTGAATCGTGATGAGAAAATGTATTTTAATCGGAAATGGAGCAAAAGTATCTTACGTAGTTACCGGTCTGACACTTGGCTTATATGTCCACCAGGAAGATAGAAAGTAGTAGTAAATATGTCAAAGACACGCATATTGTATTAGTATGTAGGTATGTGACGCGTAGATAAGAACCACATTTGTTGGAATTGAAGTGTACGTAATAAGAAGAAAAGGAAATCGTTTCACATTGGGCGAAAAGTCTTTCTCTTGGTTATATTATAGCAGTATAATAATATAGAGATTTTATACTTACTTTGATACTTACTTTTATTCATGTTCTCTTATGCACACATAACAATCGTCAATCGTAATATTCGTAACTCTTTTTGTCGTATTCACTTGTTGTTCCGTATACGTGCACATTTGATGCCTAGGTATATATTATAGTACATCTTTCCAGGTTTCATGCCTACATAGGGAGTCCTTGTTGTTCGATTACTTTTGTTATCACTTCCAAACAACTTGTCCAGGATTAGGGTGAAAACAATGTGAAATACCATGTCCAAAAAGAAAGTCCAAGAACTTAGACATTGTCATATATAGCACGATGTCATAGTATAATAATATGCAGATGAATGTGAAACACCAGGAAATCCACAGGGTTTTCTGGCAGCATGAGCTAAGCTGACATACTATTGTCAGGTCAAAAGTTTGACAAACAAAACTTATTATGAAATGATGGAAGAAGAAGCAGAAACAAAAGTACACAAAAGAGTAAAGCTTGGCAGAGAGTGAAGAGGAGGTGATGACACAACAATATAACATCCAATAGCATCGTCTACTCATGAGAATGAGAAAGCATTTCCCTCAAATGCGACTTGCAACGCAATCACAATTTGGAGCAAATCGAGTGGAAAATACACAGCTAAAGCTGAGCACTAGAGTCCAATTCCAGAGCATTTTAGATATTATTATTTGTCAAATAATGGAAAATGAATATTGTCTATAGACCAGTACATAATATTGTTACTTTTTGTGTTAGTTTTGCATTGAACAAACAGCTTAGCTACGACCATGCGGAAATAGGAAAAGCAGCAATAAAATATTGAAGTATGTATGTAAATGCAATAGAAATATACTTGAATGACAAAATATCATAAGTGCAATCGTAATTGTGTTTTGTAGTTCTCAATGACTCATTGTCATTCCCTGCTGGGAAGATGTTTTTCTTGCAATTTTGACAAGCAGTTAGGTCTTTACGAAATACTAATAATTTAATGAGTTTTTAGTAGATTTACAATATCATGATTATTGCGGTTCATTGAACTTGTGCTTCACAATCGCATTTTAATGCCTTTTCTATCCTATCATTAATTCCATGACATGTGATGATGCTATATACCAAATACCAGCACACAAAAACACCGAAACAGGTCCCGATATCACCGTCTGAGTACACTTGTCCGTGAGTTGGTGCTACTAATAGGCGCATCTAAAAAGTGAAAAGACAAGTTTGTTGGTGTTTGGGTGTATACTACGTATTTAGGAAAAGAAAAGTTGAAAATGTTTACATAGTCGCAAGTCTCGTTCCGAGCATGGCATGCTAAAACAGTGTTTCAGCCGTTACACAAATATCGTATTACTGTAATGTTGAGCAATAGAAGGATAAAAGGAAGCTAAAAAGAAATACATTTTGTTTAGGTTTGAGGAGACAAAGGATTTAAGAGAAATCAATTTTATGAATTATTTTTATTTTCATTTTGTGCAAATTTTAGGCAAAAGATTCATGTTGAAGCTATTTATTCACAGAATGAATGCAAAAATATACAGCAACGAACATTGCTAAATAATTTCGGCAAAAATTTCCTTCTTTTCATTATACTTTTCCGTTCAATTGTATTTACCAATTCATGTGCACAGCCAAGCACGACACGTCACGTACATGTTGGCCGTAAATTGCAACTGTGCACAAAATTAAGTGAATCCTTTCGAACCAAAATAAATGACATACTATCATGACATTATGTTTGGGTCCACCGTTCATCGTTGGGCAGCACGCTATTACACAGACAATTGTAATTATTGGCTTTTACGAAATGATTTAAGCCTCGTTTAATACTTTTAAATGATGGCGCTTGTAAATGAATATAATAATTAGCATTCAAATTATTTTGTAACCGAACCAAAAAATGTCTTTGTTTGGGGCCACTATGGCGTTAATTTTTTTCTCATATTAATATTTTGATTGCTATTAAATTTATTTTTTAAACCATCAGCAAGTGTGACAAACAGTACAAATTGTAGAAAAATATAAATTTTTTACTATTTTACAATTTTTACGAACGTTTGTTTAGGTTTAGTTTTAAGGATTTCCGCATACAACTTATAATGTTAATGTACATATGTCGTTGCACTATAAGTGCTTGCACTTTGCACTATTTCCTGGTAAACAGCATGACTATTAGGCTGCAAGAGTATCGTCTACTTGAAATGCGTTATTCCTGAAGTATATATTTATATATAACTAATGATATTGTGTAGGTTTTATTGTATATTATTGAAATTTTATTTGAAATGATTTACGTATAACGATATGGAGGGCTAATTGTCAGAATGAATCCTGTGTTTTTGGTCACGGATCCGTCGCACCATTGAGCATTTTGTCACTTTAATTCAATTTGGTACTTATTTAAAGCTAGATTAACAGGAGGACTATTTCTCGAAAGTGATTGATTTAAGGAAAGTAAAAATCTCTTCTCCGTAGCACAGAATACTTGTTTAAGTTAGTGAATCCTGCGATTGTGTAGTGTAAGACGTTGCCTAATTTAGAGTGAATCACTGCTTGAAAGTGTATGGAAATCGCCAATTTCATGCTTACCGCCTTTATGCATGTTGTAATAAAATATAAGATTTTGTTGTATTCTGTGTACATCTACGTATTCCACCTGCATACTGTTACTTTTTAACTTGAGCTTATTTGCATAGATATGTAATGAATTGAGCAGAGTTTCCGCAGTTATTTCTTGAAGCTGTAACAAATAGTTTGAGTGAAGTTTAATTAACTAGATTCATGTATCCAAAACTTATAAGTTAAATAGTGAGTTTTTTGTTTTCAAATTTGCTACTTTATGGTAGTAAAAATGTTGGAAATAGTCTTTGTGTTTTGCAACTTTAAATGTACGATTAAAACAACATAATAGTGAATATAAACGAAGAGAACAAGTTAAATGTAGGTATTCATGTTGCACAGTAGTCAATTGAGATTGTAGGCGTTTATTAAATTCATTTTTCATTTATCAAAATCATGATTAGTTTAGCTAAAGCACTAGGTACAGATGCACTGTTATTCCGGTGACCAGCCACCTCGACGAGTTTATGTTATAAAATATACTTACCTAAATGTACGCTCTAAATTTGTGTTGGTGTGATTGCTGCAAATAGTGTAATCTATGATGGCGTGCGTTGTAAAAGGTTGAACGATTTTGAGAAAGCTTGAGTAAAAAATATTTCTTTCATTTGATATGAGAATAATGAAAAAATATGACGCAACTAGTCAGTCAATAACACGATCATTATGAAGTTATCAATATGCAGCAATTTTATTCACAATAGAATTAAAATAGATATTTCAACATGCGAAAAGCAATTTATATAGCTAATCCATTCGCAAGTCTAATATGCTGTAAATAAGCATATTTGGGACAACCAAGAATAGAAGCAGCAGTGATACTTATAAAATAGCTGGAAGTGTCAAATACCTAACTAACAATTGATTATTCTTATTTTCAGAAATAAAGACGGTGTAAGCATGGGGGCAAAAATAGGAATGGCGTTTTCTATGATTCTCACCAGTATTTTCCTGGTGGCATCCCTGGTTCTTGTCCTTTTCTGGGTTTTCATGTACCGTGGAGGATATGCTTGGCAGGTAACTGCAGAACATTTTTTCATTATGATTATATATTTTTATCTCATTTCTGTCAAACATTTAAAATGTTAACTTGGATCTTATGTTCTTCTCATCTTCATAGGAAAACCCCACCAAGGAGTTCAACTGGCATCCAACCCTTATGGTAGCTGGCTTCATCTTCTTTTCGGGATTTTGTAAGTTAATTTCTTCGTATGTAAATATATGTTTCAGTAAAACTATATTACGTTTTTATAATAACCAATCTATTTAATTGTTTCAGCTATGCTTTTCTACCGAATGATGACATGTTGCAGGAAGATCTATGTAAAGCTGTTGCACACGATATTCCATGCATTTGCCATCGCTTGCATTGCTATTGGCTTCCTTACAGTATGGGACTCTCACGAGTTGGCAAACCCTAAAATTCCAAACTTTTACTCGTTGCACTCATGGCTAGGATTAACAACAATGGGCCTTTTTGCAATCCAGGTATTACATTTTTGTTAATTTTTAAAAACTATTAAAATACTCAAACTGAACAAATTTAAAAGTAACTGTTTTGTCTGTTTTCACAGTTTGTCATTGGCTTCTTCAGTTTCCTTATCTTACTTTGCTGTGAAGGTGCTACAGCTGCTTGCAGAGCATCTCTTGTGCCGACTCATGCAACATTTGGCCTCATCACTTTTGTAATGGCTGCTGCCACTGCTGTGACAGGATTGACGGAAAAGGCTCTTTTCGAACTCAAGTATGTTTTTCTGTTTTTTAATATGATAAATACGGTCATTGTGTCATGCATAAATACAGAACACAATTTAATTAGACCACATACACCGAAGATGTCAAATATTTCACATCATATAATTTTAGAACCTTGAGTTTTTACTCTTTTTATATTTTATATGATTTTTATGATTTTATTTTTTGTTTCATTTGTATCATTTATTTTTGTTTTATTTTTCCTTAATCTCCGTTCTATAGGGGTCCCTTATACAGTCAGTGGGGAAGTAACGAGGCTATCATCATTAATGTTATCGGAGTTACTATTGCAGCAGCAGCTATTTCCATTACTTTCACCCTCAGTGTTCCCTCAATCAGAAATAAGACGCCCATGAGAATGACCTATCATACTGACCTCTAAGAATCTAATAATTATTCTGTGTGCAAAACTGTACAGATCATAATTTGTTAGCTTTTCCACTTTAGGAAGCCATTTAAAACTACAATCTATAGTTATATTAGATACACTGGTCCAAACTTTGCTGAATTGCTAGTTATTAATTAATGGATAGCAGGTTTTTTGATTACGGAACATGAAATTCATCTGGAATTTGCCGTTTGTTGTTCTCTAGTTTTATATTTTGAAAGATTTTGTACTATGTGACTGTTCGGATAAGAGATTTTTCATTGTGAAAACTAATCTTAATTGTTAGGAGTTATTTGCTGAAACGACGTAAGAAGGAAAATACTATTGTAAATGTAAATGATCATATATAGTAAATTATGAGTTATGTAGAGTACATTTTTGTGCACCTTTACAGATCAATATCCGTGTCTTTTACAGCAGCTTGATTAGTTATTCTATACAATAAAATATGACGTACATTTGACATTAGATTGTCATCGAAGAAGAAGGTGGAAAAGTAGAATCCAGATTTTTATTGCGAAATTACATAATTTTAATTACTCTATAGTTTTAGTTAGGTTGATTATCCCGCTTTTAGTGTTATTTTATAATTTAGTTTTATTAATAATTTTTATCCTTGGTTGTATTATTAGTTTGATTTCTTTAAAATCGTTGGTGTTTCACTTAATAAATCGTTATGATGTGTGACTGTTTATATATCACCGTGTTTCCTTTTTTTATTTACTTATGTTCAAAATTTATGTACGTGCATTTGAAGAAAAATATCGATAAAAGCATAATCATTCAATACTTAATAAACCATTATGTTTTTTATTTTTCAAAGAGAAAACTACCGTATAGAAAACGAAGAGGCAATCATCCTTAACGCCTTGGGAATGGCAATTGTTGGATCAATGATTTTTATGACGTGTTCCATTCGTCCTCATTCGCCGCGTCGGGCAAGTTCTGTTACATCGGAGGAATAATGAATTAAGTTTGTTTAAGCTAACAAATTTGAATTTGGTTGACAACACTGCCTCCTTTGTTCGTTTGACCTTTATTATAAGATCTTGATCTTAACACCCGCGAAAAACCGAGGACGCAACAATAACATTGTTTAAAAAACAATGATTGTTATGTAATTTTTGTTCAAAGTTACCCAGCGGTATTCCATAAACTTATTTAAACACAAAGTATCAAGATAATAGGTGGTCAGTATTACAATTTTCCAAAATACTTATCAAACTTGCACTTTTTGAAAAGTAAAACATTTTAATCACAAGCCTTCGTAGGATTCACGTGTCTATGAGTAATAATTATTTGCCATTTTGCAGGAGAAGCGTAAGCTAACAATCACAATAGTTTATCGTATAAAGCTTATCATAAAATACATAGTAAAAATTTTCGTGGCATTTTTCATGAAATCCAACTCAGGACTACTGATAAACAAACATAATATGCTGTTACATATGTAATTATGTAATTATAACTAAATATCAATACATTGTGTAGCCCTTAATTTAAAATGAAATATGTACTTTGTAATTTTATGGATTGATATCAATTTTTGTATCTAGGATTGCAAATTTAGTACTTTATATCAACATTTTATTACATTGCCCCATTTTGCACGAAGCATAAGAACATGTCTGCAGCAATAGGTATGGTATGCATATTGAAAGCTTTTGTATCAATAAAAGTTCCAATTTTGTAGAATGGTTTGCATGAACCCGAGAATATAGTTCATACATTTCCTTGTTATACTCGAATTCTTTCAAAATAAAACAATCTGTACAATTTATTAAAACCCTTTTCGTCAATATACGCCTTTAATTTTTAATTCTCATGATTTTCATATAACATTTCTACCTAAAAATGCATTGCATTAGTGTGGAATCGGAATATATATTCGGGTTCGTTGTCACAAAATATTTTTATGAACTGTGAATAGATAATTGGGTTTTATAAAAAGTAATCAGGTTTTTTTTCGTCTGCGCATTGACGTGTTTCCCCGATCTGAATAAGCCAATTTCATTCATTGTTCAAGGGTGACCGCATAAAACGGAATTGAACAGGAAACTGGTTTAAAGAAAGACTTTAACGGACAATCTCAAAAAGGAAGCAATTAGCAGCTGCGTGGGAAATTGTTTGTTACTTATGTAGGTATGTGTATGTATATTATGTAATATAAAAATATTGATGCTACGAAAATTGTAACGTTGTAAGTTGTGTCAAGAACATGGAAGATGCCCAAGTTTAGACAACCCCTAAACTTGGCTTAATGTGAACCACGCAAAGAAGACACGTACCCAGTAACCACATACCTACTAGATGCAGAAGAGCATAAGTGAACATTGCATGCAACAAAAAGTGAAAACGGCAGACACTTTCCTTTGCTTTGGCTTTTATGCTAAGCTATTCCCTCCATTTTTACCGGAAAATTAGTTCTAGACTTGAATTGAGGCTTATAATTTAATCCGAAAACCCGTATTTTATTTCGTCTTCACACATTTTATTATTTTTAGAATTTCCCTTTATGCAGTTAGATTTGAGTAAAAATACTGCTTTTACTTTAAAATAACATTTTTGGGTTTCTTATCTTTTACCCTCATATTTGTACATTAATTCTGCATGATTCAATGTCGCGTTTAATAACAGGAGAAAGTAGGACGTAATAAAAGTTTTATTGAGAAAAGAAGTGTCGGATTTTTTACCAGCACCTGCGGATATAAATGGAATTGAAATAGCTTACGGCTGTCTCCGCAGACATTTTCTTGAATTTTAGCGGCATGGAACAAACAAACCTACAGACAAAAGAACTAGACAACAAAACACGAAGGGAAAAATTGAGATTTATGTAGTATTTATTATTCATAAAGAACATATATTATTCATCATATCATATTCAGATTTAGTAATATTCGCAAATATTTTGCCTTTACCGCTGTTTCAGACGACGATGGACCTCAATTACATGCATGTTATAGTTTATAACAACCTGCTAGTAAAGCCATTAATTTCCATCTATAATAATTCCATTTCGGTGGGTCTGAGCATCTTGTGTATTTCATTATGTTCTACAGGCCATTGTTCACTGGCATTTTTTGGTGATTTATTGCTCCAAGCAATATACATAACATTTGGGTTTTATAGTCTCTGTCACTTTTGCGAGGAGATCACGCTGCGTTGTACGAACATATAGAGACAATTATTGCGATTGTAATCCTACACCTTAACGTAGCAAGTGCATAAATATTTTGATTTTTACGTCTCCGTCCCCCATTTCTCTTTAAGGCTCAAGCAGTGATAAATAAAAAATGGCACTGTTTGTACTTTAATGGGGACAAAGTAAGTGAAACATAATTTGTATGATTTAAACAAAATAGTACATCAAAAACTTTAATTCCATTACTAAAAATATGAAATGTCAACACTTTCACAAAAAAACATCCCTGCTTTTAGTGAAAATATAAATCGACTTATGTGTTTCTGTACTATTCATACCATGTTACATTTAATAATGATTGTAGAAAAGTCGTACGCAACAAAAAATTCGGATTATTCTGTTCTTGGCAAACCTGTTAGTCGTTTCTTTAACCCACAAGCGCAACAAGATTCTTATACCCTTTCAGATAAAACCACTACTTTTAAAGAGTAGGAATGTATACATGTAGCAAAATCAAGGATCATTTTTCTAAATTGGTTACCAAACTGCTTCCTCTAGATATATCTTGGATCATCACTATCCAGTGAGGAGAGTACCAGAGGACCTACTAATTCCTGATTCTTACGTCAATGATACATTGTTTTTTTTTGTAGGCAAACATTCAACATCTTTAAACACCAAATACTATAATATACGGTAGCCGAGTATATTATTGTTACATAATGGACAAGGTTAAAGACCTCATCATCCCATCGCCGCTGATTGGGACTGGGACTACTAGTGAGATTGGTTACAGAGAGACCGTGAGTATACATTTAATAAGTTAAAAGGAAAAGAAGGAACAAGTTTTCCTAATGCGACAATCCAGATATTACTGCAGTCGATGCTCCATCGTCCTGCATTTCGCCAATGATAAAATGCCTTATAATTTGACAAACATTTTTGATGATTGAAAACAAGACTTACGCTTAGATAAATGCAATCCTTTGCATTCATTACTCGATTCTCCGTCTCGTATGCAAATCTGACACTAAATCATGCATGGTTGTGGTAAATTTTAGTTTTAAAAATTGTATTTCAACAAACCATTACAGAATTGATTGTAGCAACAGATATTATGATTATATTATGATTCATATTGTTATTTACGATTTTGTACGACGAAATACCCGTGATAGGAAGTTACTTAGCATGCATAAAATAAATGCCAAATTTAAATGCGTGAGAATTCACGTATGTTATGTAATATAAAGTATATAGGTATACGTTTTCTTCCTAGATTCCCTGTAGTAAACGTCACGCATGCATATAGAGAAAAGAGAAAACTATAGGCTTTTTCGGATAGAATGCTTCCGATTCCGGTTACCAATCAATGTATAATTACAACTACAAACAATTTCTCTGATGATGATGTTCTATCTTTCCAATTATTTAATTATCATAATTCTTTCAATATTTCCTTAAACATCATTATAGCACATACAATGATAATTTGATAGGCACACCTCTCGAGTCAACCTTCATACCATCAATCTTTTCGAATGGATTGAGTTGATGATGGATTCATCATAAATGTGCCTGTCTTCAATGCTCAGACTCCTCAGAGTTGTACAAGTTTGAATAAATAAAGTTTTCTTGTCAACATCGGCGTAAACCTTTTTACAAGTGATGATAAATTAACCCATCTTCTTGTTAGCTAGACGTCAAGCACGTAGCACATCATAATATTATGAAGAAATATATATTTATTACTTATGTAGTTACATATATAAGTAACTGTTTTATTTGAAACTTCTACAGTACTTAAAGTAGTTATAAATTACTTTTCATCTTTGGTTTGTACGATAAACGCAAACGTAATTATATACAGTCGAATCTCGATATAACGGACTCTTAGGGGACAGATGAATCTAATTACTTTTTGATCTCAACAGTCTATATTATGGTTGGCATTTGATTGACTGCATTTTTCGGTAGGAATGTACAGTCTCTAGCTGAACATGAGAATACGGTGTAGCGTTATAATCTTGTAGGGTTCTCGTAGGAATGAATCGATAAGCCATTACTACAAATATGACAGATACCACCTAGGAAGATTAAGAAGTAAAGAAAATCATCTTGTTTTACCATCAAATCATCATAAAAGGAGGCAAATATATAATAATATATTGAAGTCATCGTTGGTACGGGCTTTCCAAATGTGTTTGTTCTGGCCATTTGTCCGTTATATGAATGTCTTTTATATCAAACTTCAACTGTATTACACTGATCTTGCCTGAAGTACATGCAATAATGATTGCAATGAAATGCCTCTTTATTAATTAATAGACATATCTCCCATGGGAAACTAGATATTCATTTTACACCACTTCGCATACCTGTAGCTTGCTTGATTACAGTGTTGAAGTGGTTGTTCAGGACAAAGAACTTGTCATTAATTTTTACACGATGTTGTAATACGTACAATAGAAAATTATTAGCTGTTAGTATAACATTTTCATTATCATTACCATATAGTCACTTCTATTTAGTTTTCGCAGAGATGTATAAATAAAATGCACAGGTATACAACTAGTTTACAATCACAACATTTAAACAGTTAATGTGGTTCAGGTATTAGTGTATTAGCTTTACATTTTCAGCAATATGAAAACTAAATTGTTGCTGGTTAATGTAAGAATATTTAGATGTTATGGATTGATTCTCGTCAAATAAAATGAATTTGTAAAAATTAAATTTATACTCCTAGTTTTCTCTGATTTTCTAAGATCCTCGACATCTCCCATCTCCACCACTGTGAGTCGACTTTCACAAAGCCTGGAAGCATAAAACCATGTTAAACTTTTTTTTTTCGTAGAGGATATCTAAATCTGAACGTAAAGTGTTTGTATGTTTAGTACTTGCAACCTCTGACTTCTGACTGGTATACTGTCTGGTCTTACTCCAATAGTCTTACAGAAAAAGTCGTCACTAAAACTCCATTTCTTGCAAGGCAAACTGCACAACAGTTTTGGAAAGTGTGCAGAGAAAAGTTGGAAAAATCCATTAACATAAAATGTTGAAATGATATTCAATGGCTTCATAAATCCATTAGCTTTGGAGAAACGCACTACGACACACCACTGGAAGCTTTTATACTGAATTTTCCGTTTATTCCAACTTTTCGTTAAAACACCATCTGTATATTGTAAGATGCTTAGGTACATATATTTGTTTTCTATCTTTAATTTGTCGCCAGTAAGTCTGTCTGCATATTTCCCGATAAAACTTACGCTTTCAAGGCAAATGCAAAATAAAATGGTAAATGCATGATAAATATTTATGAAACAACAAATCTTGGGTTGCGCAGTGCATGCCATACTAGTAACAAAAATATGTGCCTATGTTTTTTACAAGAGGCAAATATATCGAACGACACAAAATCATGAGTTTCAGTTTCCCCTGATGCAGTATTAGTAATTTACAGTTATATCTAAATTGGGTTATAAATTCATATAAATTGGGCACGCGATTCGATTTTATTGGCGGGTAAACAATTTGCTCTCTTTGAAGACAATATGTGTAAGTTGAGTACAAAGACTAATTAGTTTGTAAACTAGAAACAATTTCATCAAAAATACGAAACTAGGATTTTTCATTTATTTCATACATAAAATGTATAAGATATCCTTATTGTCCGAACTGTTTTTCCATGCGAATTTAATAGCGCAGCACATTTGTAAATCAGAATAGTTTCTTTATGTGAGTTTTAGTTCAATAATTAGGTATATATTAAATAATGCATGACTTAAAAATTTTCTTCTACAGGTAACAGTGCTTTAAAAACAAAGAACTGTTTTTGGTGTCATGTCAAGATAATCAGATGATTTTGTATTTAAACTGCGTCAGTAGCACTACAAAAGACTTCCAAATTTGACCGCAAATTACCTACATTAGTCTAACCACGGTATCCTTTGTTCTTCCCCCAAGAAGCTTGAAAGCTTTTTCCATTGTTTAGTACATCAAGTTCCGAAAATTCCCACCCAGAGCATTATACAGGATAAAGAAATAAACTTACCTATTTCACCTTTACGGTTGAAATATACTGAATAAAGGAGGCGTACCTCTACGCTTACGATCACCTTTTTGAAGCACATTGTCATCAGTTAAGGTGAACCTGCTAAACCGAAATCTCCATCCGTCGAACCATTCTTCTTTTTATTACAGTTTTGCTTGAAATAGCACAAGTATATACAAAGGTTTACAGGTAAGTATAAAGATTATTCTCTCAGCAGGTGCATCTAGGTATACATCGCCTTTGGCTTGGAATACCATATTGCAGTTATTATTCATCATCATATATACATAAAAAATCATTTTGTTAAAGGTTGAGGCGGAGATGAAGGCGAAGAGAATAAAGAAATAAATACAACAGGAGCGCCAACAAGAAGGTCTTCAAAACTAATGAAAGTTATCGACAGCATCAAGTGTATTGTACTTTTTAGAACTGTTGTCTGTCACTTGTCACAATGAATGACGCCAAGACAGAGCTTCTGTAGTAATTTCCTTATTGAACGACCAAAGCTAGCAGCCAGTGAGGCATGATCAAATAATATGGCTGTTTCCTTCAGTGTGTCTTTCAAAGTAATGCACTATGCATTGTTGATCATAAAATCATTCAACAAAATCTGTCTGCCGCTTTTTTCGTTTCGAAAGAAAGGTAATCTATTCCTTCTGCAGTTCGTGAGACAGTAAATCTGTCAATTTGCGTCTGGAGTATGGAAAATATTGAGAGAGGGCAATGCGTGCTCTCAAACTGAGAAAAGAAACGCACTAATCACCATGAACCATAAATATCTTATAACTAGAAACACATTTACTCAAGGCTTTACATTTGTTGCTCTTACTCTTAAGTAGCCAAGCTCTGTGAAGTCCTCTGTTGTCACTCTTACATTTGGTTGCATTACTGGTAAATACACTTACATTTAAGAATTTTTGTTCTAATTTTTACAACTATAATTTGAGAAACTCTCATATTCCTGTAATAAGGATGTGCTCTATCAGACGTAGGAGGAAACCATGAGCATTATATGTGCGTTGTTTTGGATTGTAAAGAAGGAAGTAGATAATAAATACTTGTGTAGAAATATTTTCAAACAAATTACCTAAAGTCATATTTGTACGTGAAATAATGCACAATATTTTGTTCTCTCTGGAATGTAAATCTTTAATCCGAAGAGCATCTTACAAAATACGGTCTTGTGATGCAAATAGAGAGAGAAAGAGAGAGTCGTCCTTGAAACTGAATAGTCCAAGGGACAGTAAAGATGACATCACCACTACCGAATATTTGTGCAGCAACAACAGGAAAATATTTTGTGAGTAAGTAGATATCATTATTATTGAGGGTAAAATGAGAAGGGTGTTTACTACTGAAAAAAAAGAAGCTATTTGTAAGCAGATGATCTTTAAGAGAAAATAGTATGGCGTGTCATGCACGCATACAATTATGAAACCAAAATTTTCTTTTAAATGAGCTAAATGATAGAGTATCTTTAAATGCCTCTAAAGATTATTACCGTGTTTATTGAACCCAAAGTGCTTGATGGACATTCTCTATTATTTAGTATTTACCAGATTTTTTAGAGTAATCGAGCCAATGTGAAATCCCTATAACAAAACCAGAACTACATCCTTGCAAAGAGCAACATTCATGCAATGATCCTGAATCCTGAAAGAAGAAAGATGGATATAAAAATTTAAAAATGAACAGCGCAAGAAACACTCTAGAGAGAGTCCAAGAAGAGGGATAAGAATGAGTTGTGGTCAAATCTTTGGGATTATTAGTCCACGGAGATTGCATTATAATAGTTTCCCTTCTTTCATTCTATCTCTCATAAAACCTACTTTAATTCTCCCTATAAACAAAATAAGAAGTAATCTTACAATCTCAGATCATCTGGGACTTTAACACAAAACAAGCTGTGAAACTCATAAGGCAGTTTATGTCTCTTCATATTGAATCAGGCAGCTAAGATATCATGTAAAATTTATTTACATCGTACTTAATACAAAACAACAGCATAAAATCGTAAAATGCATGAATCGCTTTTCATTAT